>CEMH01204040.1:13318-36390 GCA_001179725.1 Macrocystidia cucumis | reverse complement strand
TGATACTTATGAGCAGCCCAACAAATTCAAACCTTCGGCATCTGCGCTTCAAGGAATAGCACAAGCACAGCGTATGTGATAAAACTCTTCTTAGCAACTCACGCTGAAAACAGGTCGCCGACTGCCCAGCACGAGCAGGCGCTTCATCCTCCTCCCGGCGATTGCAGCCTCTACCTTCCTTCTCCACTCCAGGCTTCAAGAGTACAGGAAACGATGCTTCGTCAACAAATACTCATATCAGAACTGCTCCAAAGGTTAAGAAGCCACCCGATGAATCGGTACTCGCTTCAACCGTTCCTTTCAAGAGGACATCATCAGATGCTGAAATCGTGGATGAAGCATCACCGCCACGGCAACCCCATGCGAAACGTACAAAGACCACTGGAGAACATGCGAGACATGAAAACCCCACTGTCGCTTCTTCATCTCGACCCCGACAGCAGGAGGCTGACGTTGGCGGACATGATGATTTGGCTTTGGTGCGTCGGGTAATGGCTTGCGATTTAGCTATTCGTTGAACGTTCAATTTTATATCAGCTACCAAAGACGTCCCTTGAAAGCATGCTAGTCCAGAATCAACGAGTCTTGGTATACATCATGGATTGCTTGTTGGGGTGTTATCGTGCCCCGACGGCGACGGACATGGTTGTTCTGACGAATATCAGGTATTGTGCGTTATGTTCCCGCATTGTATCAGGCTGACACTATATACACAAGAACCACCCTGAACGATCGCATTGCAGCGATCGAGGCTCAGATCGCGAAAGTTGAGAAATGCGGCCAGCCCATATCATCACAAACCACTTGGGAGGCATCAGACTTTGCGCTTGGTCCCAGCACTGTGCTTCGGCATCAGACACCGTCCCAACCCCGAAGAGATGTAGTTCCGCGCACAAACCCTCGCGAAGCCGAGAACACGTGGGAGGACTCCATCTCCGTGGTCCGATCATCTTCCAGTGTGGGTGCCACTGCGGGATCCAGTAAATCTCGCGATCAACCCCAGTTACACGTTCAGCGTGAAATTCACGAAATTTCGGATTCGCTTTCCGAGGGCGAAGCTGCGTATTGGGATGACGGAGACGACTTTCCAATGGATATTCCGGACAATATCGACCAAGGCGGCAGTAACCCTGCTGCCGCGGCAAGTTCTAGTCGTACTCTCGCCCCATTTGTGCAAACATCAGCCTTTTTCGATGCCTCGAGACCCATATCTTACAGTTCTACATCGAAGACGACGTCCGCACCTCTACCCATCAAAACGGTCACAACGCCGAAAAAGTCGAAAACTCTCACCTCGAAGCACTCTCATAAGGACGACCCTCACTACTCGCAGGCTATCAAAGACCTTGGAACTTTCTTTGGCCTTTCCTCGTTTCGTACAAACCAATTCGAGGCCATATCTGCCGCTCTTTCCGGAAAGGACGTTTTCGTCCTCATGCCCACTGGAGGTGGGAAATCTCTGTGTTATCAACTTCCCGCTGTCATGAGTTCCCGTGCAAATGCAAAGGCTCACGTAACAGTCGTAATCTCACCACTCGTTGCGCTGATGAAGGATCAGGTCTACGCACTGGAGAATAAGGGTATAGATGTCCTTCTTTGGAATGCAGAGACGTCGGATAACGAGGCGCGAGAGACGATGGCCCGAGCTACCAAGCCGGCCTTGATGTATGTGACCCCAGAGAAGCTCGACGGTAACAACTCGGTCAGGGATGTTTTAACACGACTATATCGTGACAATCAACTGGGCAGATTTGTGATCGACGAAGCGCATATAATCTCGACTTGGGGCCAAGACTTTCGGGAGGCGGTGAGTCCCATCCTTCCCACATTGGACCAATGCTGAACTATACGTGAAATCAAGTACCAGCGCCTCGGCCAACTTCGACAGGATTATCCGAATGTTCCCATCATGGCACTCACTGCTACGGCGACGAAAAGCACGATAAGAGATATCATCGCTCGCTTACACCTGCACCCCGACCACACGTTCCTCTGGCAATCCTTCAATCGACCGAACCTTCGTTACACTGTTGAGCCTAAAAAAGGAAATGCAGTGAAAGATATCATCGCCTACATCAACACCCATCATCCGCGGTCAACTGGAATCGTTTACTGTCTTGCAAGAAAAACTTGTGAGGCAGTAGCGGAATCCCTAAGAAACGCAGGGATATCAGCCGCGCATTATCATGCTGGGATGGAGCCGGAAAGAAAAGATCGGACGCTACGTGACTGGACAGCTGGACGCTGCCTCGTGATTGTCGCTACGGTATGTGAACTCTGGGTTTTGCGCCCCTCCGACCGCTGAATTCCCCCTCCACTCACACCATACCCCCAAAGATTGCTTTTGGAATGGGGATAGACAAAGCTGAGGGTAAGAAGCCAGTTGTCTAGGCCGCTCAATATAACTTATCATCTGTATCTCCAGTCCGCTTCGTCATCCACCAGTGTATGCCGAAATCCCTGGACGGGTTGGTGTTTTGTACTAGTTCTGCATGAATTCATTTGTATGCTTACAAACAATATTTAGATATTATCAAGAGACAGGTCGTGCTGGTCGTGATCAGCAACCTTCTGACTGCCTCCTCTGTGAGTTGTCTTCCAATATTTGTTGACTAGGTTTTGGCCTAAATTTACTCTCCCATTGCAGATTACCATTATTCCGACTACAAGAAGCTCGAAAAGATGATCGAGAATCCAGACGCCTCAAACAGCATATCCTCCCCGGAATCCATTGAACGTCAGAAAGAGTCTGCGAGGGCTGTTGTTAACTTCTGCGAGAACATCACGCAGTGTCGACGTGTTCAAGTTCTCAAATATTTCGATGAAATCTTCGACGAGGCAGCTTGCGAGGGACGATGTGACAATTGCGCCAATACCGTGAGCACAGTCACTGAAGACGTTACCGCGGAAGCAAGGGCGACGATTGGCATTGTTCAAGCTATATCGGGGACTGCCACACTGAACCAATTGAAGTCGGTCGTAAAAGGAAGAAAGAATCAGGACGTTGTGAGAAAAGGACACGATCGGTTGCCCGGGTATGGCGTCGCAAACAAGATGTCCGAGGAGCTGCTGGACCTACTTTTGTCGAAACTTCAGGGAATGGAAGTTTTATCGACGAACCGAGTTGCGAGCGCCTCAGGCTTTCATAACGAGTATATCAAAGTGAGTGAAGACGGTTGCATAGGCCAACTATATCACTGACTAAAATCGGGTAGCTGGGGCCTGAAGCGCAACGTTTTCTTGACAACAACGGATCCTTGAAGATACAATGGCGACCAAAAGCGTCAGGTGCGCCGACGGAGGCGAAGGCCCAGCGCACAGCTTCTGGAAAACGGACTACCAAAGTGACTGAGAGTAAGACAACAAGCAAAGGGAAACGACGACTCTTGCCACCACCAGAAGATGACATGTCTTACTTCATGGACGACGACGATGTCGTGGACGTCGCAAGTGCTCACGCTGTCGAGAAACCACCAGTCAGGCCTCCACCGAGGCCAATTCAAAATTCGCATGTATCAAGTTCCTCGACTCTCGTGTCGACGTCCTCTCTCGCCGGAAATCGGCTCAGCGACAGCGTCACTGCTTCTCTTCCATCCACGCTCGATTCGGACTCATTGCGCCCCGAGTCTCTTTACAGCGCTCTAAAGGCACTGCGGCAAAAGGTGAAGTGCAATCCACTCAAGTTTGACCCAGCCAACTTACCCTTGGCGTTGTAGATAAAGGAAGAAAAGAATCTCAAATTGGATGAGGATGTGATGGACGACGAATTGTTAGGGTACTTGAGTGCTACATGCCCTACTGGTATGTCTTGGTGCACCACATCACATACCCACCTCCCTTACCACTCATCGTAGATTACAGATCGTTCAAGGACAGTGTCAGAACAATCTTCGATGATGAAAGGACAGATGGTTCGCACCTGGCGAAAAAAGTCGATGAGTTTTGTGGACAGTACAGCACACAGTTCCTGCAGGTCCTCATCGCTCATAAAATGACCAGGTGAGCTCATCCGAATTCGGACCTGATGGGTTCAACTGAACTGCCCTCGACCATTAGTACTAGTAGCACCCTGGCTCCCACAGGGACGAACTCTGGCTCGGCGTCAAGAGCACCCATGAGGAACATCAAATCCCTCCACCACGAGTTTGAGTATCAATCAATCGCTGCTGGGGGCAGCAGCGACGTTAATGCTGATGCCCCACCAAACCCCCCGTCACTTGCCAACCCTTCAACTACCGTGACGACACGAAAAGGTAAATTTAAACCACACCTTGGTTCGTGACAGTAGAAGATTAAACTATCTGTATAACAACTTTATAACCTATCGACCAGACTCTTTAACGAAGACATTCCACACAACTACTTATGTACAATTATTCCACCATCATATACTATACCTGCACATAGCCTTGATTTTACTCTACTGTATTATATGACATGACATGACGTCGGGCTTACCATCATTAGTGTTGCCGCCGGGTCGAGTTGGATTTATAGAGATGGTTTCAGTCGCTGATCAGAACTCGATCCGCCGAGTTGGCCAGAGTTGCGTCCGAGTCGAGTTCATGCCTCAAAAATCAATTCAACTCGGCGGCTACACTAACCATCAATCAATCAACAACCCTTTCACCCAAGTTCTGCGAATCTGAGTCGCATCTCACGACCTGTGAAGACAGCCAACGGTCATGTAACTCGATGTTCGATCGTGACACGTCCTACGCGACAGATAGTTAGTTGTCTACCTGCAAAAGTTCGCACACTCGAAACCTGAGAACCCCGACCGACCCGATAACGCCCTGTCATGCGACCCCATGCTGACATTCGCTCGCGGACATTGACTTCTGTCCTGAAAATCATTCCTCGTCGGTTGGCTTCCTGCAGTTTTACCAAATCTCCTTGGCTCCCGTCTTCGCGATTTCCGCTTTGCGGGAATAACTGGCGGTCCTCAATCATCTGTCACTGTCATTCACACCAAGTTATAGGCCTTTCGGAACCCACGGGACATGGGCTTAGACCCGCCGTCCAGGCGTTTACAACGCTTTGGCTTCTCTCATCGCTTCCTACATCATTCAACAGTTCTTCCGCGTTAAAAGTGTCTATCTTCACCCTACGATCTAATTGGGACCTTGACGCCCCAGAGCAAACCTCTGCCACTCTTTCTTTCTCCTATCACCGCCACACGTCTTGCGAGATGGCCGAAACTCAGTATCCGTCTCGAAACGCTTAGGAGTTTTGGTGCGTAGGATGTTGGTTGACCCGTTGTCGATCTGAGGTTTACAACAGGAGAACTAACCCGAACGCCGTATCACCACGCTGTCGCCCGGTACAATCGGGCTCAGTTTCTCAGCAAGTACTCCTCTGGAGTTCAAACGCGGAAAGGGTGATCATTCACTATATAATAACCACCATAGAGTAGAGCAAGTTTACTGACACACATTGAAGCAGAGAATCCACAATGTCCTCATGGTCACCGAGTACCCTCCAAGCATTCCGACAAACCTTTAACGCTACAAGCGGACCTGCGTATCCGAGCAGGGCAAATCAATCCTGCATCGCTCTACGCGACAAAGAGGCATGGCGCCTTCTCCTACTCGACCTTTTCCCAAGCCCTGCTTTCCACATTACATCACACCCTACACCGAATGTCGACGACGACGACCCAGGCCGTGAAGGGCCCGACGACGAAACACAAGTCCTCATCGTACACAACTCCGCCTCATCCGACGTTCCTGTCTTCTTCCTAGTGTTGCTTCCTCCTATCGACGCCAACAACAACACTCCAGCCCCGGACGACATCGTTCAACGACAGATTCGCAGCCTCATCAAATATCAAGTATCGACCTCTCATAATGGCTCCCAAAGCCCCCCTTCTAGAAAAAACGGTGCTGCAAAGAACAGATCAAAACCATGGATGCCACACCAATCCAGCATTCCACCACCCTCGTCACCCACGTCAGTGCGATTATTCGGTATCGCCACCACCTTCGCCACCACCGCCACCCCTTCAGAAGCCGTTCCCAGCGCAAACACCAAATACACCATCTATCGCTCCTTCCCTTCTCTTCCGCGCCCATTACCTCGTCACGTCGAAGTAGAAACGCGACTTCGGCGAGACCCACTCACGCACAGTCGGGGAAGGAGTAGTGGAGACGAGGATGAGATTGGTGTGGTGGTGAGCAGAGACTCGGATTTCGAAGAGTATGATGTGTGTGACGAGATGGGGGAGGGGAAGCTGAGGATGATCGCAGGTGGAATTGAACACGAGTTATTCAGCGCTGGTGTTGGCAGATGAGGAAGAAAGTTTGAAACCTTTTGGAGAGATCAAGCAGGGGTTTTGCGCTGGACGCAAAAAATCTGTCGGATTTGATACACGGGTCCAAAGTATCTGTAGTCATAAACGAGAGGTTGTGCTGTTTGTCAAGTGAAAATGTTTTTGGTACATCATGAGTGGGCTTTCGAGAAGAGTACACATGAAAAAGATATAAACACAATAAAAAACACGGCCTAGGCCAAAAAAACCGAATTTCCTCAACATATCGGGAACACACCGTCAAACGCATTACCGACGACCCCGTTTCTTCCCTGCTGCCACACAGTTTTGACAATACCACCTCCCTTTTGGCGTCTCTGTCAAGTCTGTGCACTCCAAGTGGAACTAGCGCATAAAGGAGAAAGGAAAAATTGCGATGTTAGACATGACGGACTTCAAGGAGAAATGGAAAGTAAGGGAAACGCACCCATTCTCTTTCGCATCCTTTGTTATCGCATGCGATCATCTACAATAGCAGTGAGCACATCAGAAATCATGTCCAGAGGGAATGAAACACACCGAGCCAAATGAAATCCTATTACAATAACAATACAACTCCTCCGCTGGATCCGTCCCTCCTCCCACTCCCACACCGCCGTTGACTCCGATGCCATCGACCGAGGATTGCGGATTCTGTTGCTGTGATGCAGGCAACGTGATCTTCAACGATTCCATCCCTCCTTCAAGGGCAGTGTGACCTGGTTGCATTTGTGTCAACCCCGCCGACATGGCTTGGTCGGAGGCGTGCACATTCCTCTTATACTTTCCCCTCTTTCCCTTTCTTCCCCTCGTTGCCGCGGTGGTCACCCCAGAGGGTGGTACTGACGTTCCATTCTCCCCCATCCCGCTTGCTCCGTCATCGTAACCCGTCACATTATCCCCTTGAATACCAAGGACAACAGCTGACAACGCATCATCCAAGCCGTCCAACTCATCCGGCATCGGGCTCGTCGCCGCTCTCGTGGGGCGACTCCATTTGGGCACGACAAGCTCTGCGTCGTTCCGGGCGAACAACATCGCGCGTTGATCAACGGCTCGTCTATTCGGGGTCCCATCTGGGTTCAGCGTTTCGGGTTCCGCGAGCGCAAGCGAGAGGGAAGTTTCTTGCTCAAAGATGGACTGGTCAAGGAGACGTATATGTCTATCGACCTGTGTTACCAGTCGTCAGCTTTGTTGCAACAACACAGGATGGTCGACGGAAAGAGTACTGACGGAGTCGGTAGCTGCTCTTGCAAGATTCACTTTCTCTCCGGACGCCCTGACGAGTTCTTCGGTGAGCCAGGCAATTTGGGAAAGGAGTCCTTGGGTGGTTTTGGGAGTTTTTGCGCGTTCTGGAGGTAGATTTTGGATACTTATGGATGGTGTTGATGGATGAGGAGTGTTTGGTGTGTATGAGGAGAATGTAAAGGTGGCTGCCGCAGTGGCGGGGGTTCGGAGTGGGGTACTTGGGGGTGGGGGTGCGAATGTCGATGTTGTTGCTGCTGATGATGGGGGTGGCGGAGATGCAGAATGGGAGTTCTGCTGAGAGATATCCGGCTGGGTCGCGTACATCCTGCGTTTGTCGATATATTGATGAAGGGTTGGGAGTATGGACTGCATGTAACCTTGCCCCATCGCGTCAAATAGACCGCATTACATCTTAGGAAGAATCCACTCACCAGAAGCTTGGCCATCTAGTTCTTTCATTAGTGAGAGTTGTCGACGTAAGGTCAACGGTAGCTGTTCGAGGACTGAGAGATAAAGCGGCGAACATATCAGACAATGAGTCGCGCGATGAATAACGCGAACGCTTGACGCACCTTCATAGTGTTCCTCCCGAAACGCCTCCCAAGCTTCTCTCTCCTTTTCTAATCGCGCGTCTTCACTCAGTTCTTCTTCCTCTTCGCTGGCCGCGTCGTGATTTAGCCCTCCTTCTCCCCCTTCCTCCCCCTCTCGCTCGATATCAATACGCTCTCCTTCTTCCTCCTCTTCGGCTTCGCGCTTCCTCTTTCTTGGGGATACTCTTGTAGGTGCGGCAGGAGAGAGTCCGTTTACGATATTTTTATGATGCACACTTCTGCCCATGTCCTGATCCTGGTCAATGGTCACCGGTCAGACTCAAAAGTCGAAGGAGGTGTTGAATTGCACGTGATTTGCTTCGTTACGTAACCAGACCTTCCTCGGCGAGTCGGCGACCAGTGCTGGAACTTGCAACACATCCACCTCTCTTTCCTCGACGTCCATCATGCATCCTTCATTTCGTTTAGCTCGTCAACCACTCATTAAGTTCATTGGTAAACGAACTTGGGCACAGAGTAAGGACCGCCAGAGTAATTGTGAAGATGTGTATACTCATGGATGACACCCAAAAGACAGCCCACCACATGCACACCCAGCTGCACCTCCAGAATACAGAAAAGCTTTCACTTTTGGACAAGTTGCCGCTGCTTCATCCTCTTCGTCGTCGAAAATGGAGTCAAAACCACTGAGTAGCGGTAACGCGTTCGCCGAGTTCTGGGACGCCCCAGAAAGGACGTGGAAGCCGAAAGTAAGAGAATTAGAGGACGATGAGATCAATGCTGTCCTGGTGCGTCCCTTCGATACTCCTCGTTTCATTTTTCCTCTAATATCTAGCGTAGAGCGGTGGTGCATCGCTGTATTGATCATCAATTCCAACCCGACCACTTACCGTACTCGAAACCCATCTTTAATATATATCATAGAGAAAGCTTGACAAAAAATCTCGTTTTCGAATCAATCTTTCTCTGCGTATGCTAGGAGGTGGGTTTCTATCTCTGCTTCGCCCATAACTCGCCACACGCCTCTGGTTTTTTCGGGTTCCTCCTCTGATTCGGATACAATCCCAATTTCAATCTCGCCGGGCTTGTAATCAGTGGCATGGACAGTCGACATGGCTTCAATCGCCATCTATCATGGGAGGAGCTGTTCAGCTGAAGGCCAAAAAGTGAAGATGGCAAACCACACACTTCAATGACATCCGCCCTACTCAGACTCTTGCCTGCTGTCGCGGCGTCGTCCGCTCCTTTCCCCGAATCCAGCTTTTTCCACTTCTTTTCTAGATGGTTCATCGCTTCTTGCTGCTTCTGTCCCGCAGCGGTGGCATGGAACC
Organism: Macrocystidia cucumis; assembly: GCA_001179725.1. Lineage (NCBI taxonomy): Eukaryota > Fungi > Basidiomycota > Agaricomycetes > Agaricales > Macrocystidiaceae > Macrocystidia > Macrocystidia cucumis. The sequence continues at coordinate 26,971 of CEMH01204040.1, read as the reverse complement.
CAACGAAAAACCCAGCCGGGTCCAGTTTGAACACTTGAGGGCCAAACTCGGCATCAATTCCGATGAGGATCATCGCTATACGGTTTCTTGATTAGTTTCATAATTTTACTACCCCTCAAGACAGGACATACATATTCCTAGAGGCCGCATGGCAGCGCGTTGAGTGTACACTTGGTTGATGTTGGCTATTCTTCGTGCCAATGCGTCCGGTGTGATTTCGTACCCGTATTTATATCTAAATTCAGCGGCCTCGGAGCGTGCGCGGGTTACTTGTGCTCTTGCATCAGCTGACCGGGACGCGTCAACGAATGAAGCTCAGAAAGTCGAGGACCACAAACCGATGAGTCCAGTCATGACACACCCAATGGTGGGTGTTATGCTGAACAAATGTGTTACGGTGCCTGCGTCGATGAGCTTGTCCTATAAACACCCAGTGTCACTACACAGCCATATTTCTGGGGTTGGGAGAGTAAACGCACGGGAACTTTCCGTTGAGTGATCACGACCGAGGTGTCCTTGCCTCTCACTGCGACGGCAGTGTGTCCAGATCCAGAGATAGCCTTGAATGCATATTCTATTCAAAAATGGTGAGCCAGACCCCATGAGATACAAATGATCGCGCGTACCGACTTGGTACAATCTCCCTTCTGGGGAAAATACAGTCAAATATCTGAACGATCTTGAGCCATGTTCGACATCGAAAGCACAACAAAGACATACCTGTCATAAGAAGTTCTGGACATTGTTCGCTACAGTGTATTGGAGTTCGTGGTCGTCGTGGTATCAATACAAGAAGGATCGCGCTCAGCTTTGGCTTTGGCAAGCGAAAGGGGGACGCGCAATACGTCACGCGATGCAATGTCACACATGTGATGATTTACGTGACATCCTAGATTATTATGTAATAATCTATTTTATATCTTCATTTTTGGCGACATCGACGGCGACGCGCAGGTCCGCGCGCGAAAGCATCATCAACGCCCGGACGTTCTTGTGCGAGACGACGACGACGACGAAACACAAATAATTCACTGCTAGGCAATATGAAGGAGCCAGTATCACATCAGGCTCCTAAAGTCATGTACGTCGAGGAGCACTCATAATGAGTCACTCACCAAGTGCCTCTTCAACATCTAGAAAGAAACTCCAGTTCAGCTTATTGAACGCTCAGGATACCGTGAAAATCTCGGAATTTGAAGTCACCCATCGAGATTTGTATACACCTACAGATCGTTTGCCCGTCAAGAATGGGGTACTTGATCGGAGACTGGTGAGTTCTTTGCGTGTTTCGACCGGACTACCGTGCCCTGTAGACATGGAGTCGATTGTTTGATATTGAGGTGGTGGTTGTGTAGGGTACCACAGAAAAGGGTGCATTCTGCGAGACTTGTGGTCAATCATCCGTCAACTGCGTCGGCCATTACGCCTACATCAAACTTGTCGTGCCCGTTTTCCATATCGGTTATTTCAAACACACCATCGGCATCCTTCAATGCATCTGCAAGGTACTGAACTCTCTTCTCACACATCGACTCGCTCTGAGAATATGGAATGCCATCAGACATGTGCACGCGTCCTACTCGAAGAGCCCGACCGGCGTGTCTTCCTCAAACGCTTCCGCCGCCCCAACCTTGAAAACATGCAACGCCAAGTGCTCACGAAAGCAGTAAACACCATGGCTCGCAAAGTCGTGTATTGTCCCTACTGCTCCGCCACCAACGGCGCGGTGAAGAAAGCTGCTGCTCTCAAAATCATCCACGACAAGTTTCGCGCCAAGAAGACTGCTGAAGAAATGGAGAAATGGAAAAGGACGTTTTTGTCGGCGGTGGAGGGACAGAAGGAGCTCGCTCTGTACCTTAATAAAGCTGTTCATGAGGATTTGAACGCGCTAAAGGTGTTGGATCTATTCCGGCGGATATCTGACGAGGTGCGTGGAGGCGCTCTGAACATATCTCATGCCAACTAATCGTGTCATATGACCTGCTTTCCCTCACCACTTCCTCCCACCCCAGGATTGTGAACTTCTGGGACTACGACCTGAATACGGACGACCCGAGGAATTCATATGGCAATACATCTCCGTTCCTCCCGTCTGCATCCGTCCTTCCGTCGCGCAAGATGGAGCTTCAAATGAAGACGACCTCACAGTAAAACTCACCGAAATCGTCTTCACCAGCGCCCTCATCAAACAAGGTCTTTCTAAAGGCGTTCCTACTCCACAATTCATGGAACAATGGGATTTCCTCCAACTCTCCGTCGCCATGTACATCAACTCCGAACTTCCCGGCGTTCCCTCTCAACAAGGCCAAAAACCTATACGCGGCTTCGTCCAACGGTTGAAAGGGAAACAAGGGCGTTTCAGAGGAAACCTTTCAGGAAAGCGGGTTGATTTTTCTGGGCGGACGGTTATTTCCCCTGACCCCAATTTACGCATCGATGAGGTGGCAGTTCCGGAAAGAGTGGCGAAGGTACTGACGTACCCGGAGAGGGTGACAGCGCACAACATGAAGATGTTGAAGGCAGCGGTGAGGAATGGACCGGATGTGCATCCTGGAGCGAATTTCGTGGCTAGGGGAGATAACAAGAAGTTTTTGAGGTTTGGGAACCGACAGGCGATTGCGGATGGGTTGGCGGTAGGGGATGTGGTCGAGAGGCATGTTATCGATGGTGATATCGTGTTGTTCAACAGGCAGCCAAGTCTGCATAAGGTGCGAAAGATTCCTAACATTACCTTGAAGAAGGGAAAACTAAGAGTACCTTGCAGCTGTCCATCATGTGTCATAGGGTAGGGTCTCCCAAACTTTGCCTTGACCGATGCTCACCTTCTGCAGGCAAAAGTACGACCGTGGAGATCCTTCCGACTCAATGAATGTGTCTGTGGCCCGTACAACGCAGATTTTGATGGAGACGAGATGAATATCCGTAAGCTCCTTTCATACTTCTTGATAACCGCACGTCCAAACGATGCCCTCTCAGACGTCCCGCAAACCGAAGAAGCCCGCACTGAGGCTCTCGAACTCATGTCAGTCAAGCACAACCTCGTCACCCCACGCAACGGCGAGCCTGTCATCGCCGCTATCCAAGATTTCATCACCGCTTCCTTCCTCCTCTCACGCAAAGACCAATTCTTCGACCGCCGGCAGTTCACGCAGATCTGCTGTTACTTTGCTGACGCCGATATCCAAATCGACATCCCTCCACCGACGATATGGAAGCCCGAGCGGCTGTGGACCGGGAAACAGGTCTTCAACGTACTCATGCGACCCAGTAAATCGTCCAAGATATTCGTTAACGTCGAATCCAAATGCCACAAGTGGGAGGAAGCCAAAGTGGAAAATTACCCTGGTATGCAGAGTGTGGCACCGGATATGAGCCCGAACGACGGATGGCTGGTGATCGTGAATAGCGAGATCATGTGTGGGGCGATGGACAAGGCGACTGTTGGGAGCGGGAAGAAGAAATCAATATTTGGCGTGATCATGCGAGATTATGGACCTCATGAGGCGGCAGCGGCGATGAACAGACTCGCGAAGCTTTGTGCAAGATGGCTTGGTATGGTAGCCTTTTTGACATTGAACGATGACCTCACTGATTTTATGATAGCGAATTATGGATTTTCCCTTGGTATCAACGATGTCATTCCTGGTCCAATTCTGACTGAAAAGAAGAATGTACTTGTCGAACAAGCTTACTCGGACTGTCAAGACCTCATCACTCTGGCAAAGAAGGGGGGTTTGGAAAATAAACCTGGTTGCGATCAGGATCAGACGCTTGAGGCGCTCATCTCTTCCGTCCTATCCAAAGTCCGGGAAGCTGTGGGTCAGATTTGTATGAAAGAATTAAGCCGGCAGAATGCACCGTTGATCATGGCCACCTGTGGATCCAAAGGTATGCCGGACCGACTTTTCTGGGTCAGATACACTCTTGCTGATTGAATACAAACCTAGGCTCCGTCATCAATGTCTCTCAAATGGTGGCATGTGTAGGACAACAGATCATTGCCGGCCATCGTGTACCAAATGGTTTCCAAGATCGCTCCCTGCCTCATTTCCCGAAAAAATCAAAAGAACCACCATCGAAAGGGTTCGTGCGCAACTCGTTCTACACAGGCCTCGTTGCTACCGAGTTTTTGTTCCATGCTATATCTGGGAGAGAAGGGTTGGTGGATACAGCGGTAAAAACCGCAGAAACTGGGTACATGCAACGGAGGTTGATGAAAGCCTTGGAGGACTTGACCACTCAGTACGATTTGTCGGTGAGGAACTCGACGGGTGGAGTGGTACAATTCAAGTATGGTGATGATGGGCTAGATCCAGCATGTCTGGAAGGGGACCCGCACCCGCTGGACTTTGAAAGAGGGTGGAATCATGCTTCGGTGGGTCATTGATTCTTTCATGTAGAACTGACCGCATACATTGTATGGCTGACTCGGGCATGATTCTTTCTCTGAAACCCTGCAGGCTATCGCGTCACGAGTGGGCCGCGCCCTGCTTCCTTTTGAGATCGTTGAGATTGTGAATAGGGAACTCGCGACAAAACGATTTGCGACTGAATGCGAGACTGCCTTTCTGGATGCTGTGCGTGAGTTTATAGCGGTCAAAGTGGCAAACAGAGTTGCCGAGGTGCGGAAGAGTCGAGGAATGTATGACGCTTTGGAGAGAGAGGCGGAATGGGATGAAGACACTGATCTGACTTTGGGTGCTTCAGGTACGTCTTTCAATTGAGGCGTTGTGTATGCTCTCCGCCATTAACCCACGAACTTGACGTACAGAGCCTGAAAAAATTATTGTGGATAATAAATCGAAAGTAACAGAAAAGCAACTCAGGACGTTCTTGGATCTTTGTTGGGTGAAATACGTTAAGGCGCGCATAGAGCCAGGTATTCTCCTCGTGTCAGTCAGTTTAGGGGCTTACTCATCACTCGTGTGCCCTGAATAGGATCCACAGTTGGTGCGGTCGGTGCACAGTCAATTGGTGAACCGGGCACGCAAATGACATTGAAGACTTTCCATTTTGCCGGTGTTGCCTCTATGAACGTCACACTCGGAGTCCCTCGTATCAAGGAGATCATCAATGCTTCTAAAACTATCAGCACGCCCATCATCAGCTGCAAACTCGTCACGAACGACAGTGAGGCGTCGGCGCGCATTGTCAAGGGGAGACTCGAGAAAACTTTGCTCGGCAACGTTTGTGGCACATTCACCTATCGATTGCTGTATCTCACGATTCACTAGATCGCGAGCGTCTTGGAGGAAGCTTGGGCACCGGATTACACATATCTTGGTATAATAGTGGATATGAACGCTATTCAAAAACTTCAGGCAAGTCTTTGACGCGTTGAGGTCGTCGTTGCACACTGAACGTTACGTTTTTACAGCTGGAATTGACTTTGGACGACATCAAATGGGCGATCGTGCGCGCACGGAAGCTAAAAGTTAAACAAGAGGTGAGGTTTTGCACTACTGCACGCTAACAAGTTCTGATGGAGTGTGGTATCAGTCCATCACCGTGATCCCACGGAAGCATCGTTTGAGAATATACGTGGATTCGCAGGACAAGTACTATCGGTTGCGTGAATTGAGGAGAAACCTCCCCGATGTAGTCGTCAAGGTGAGTTGATGCGCTCATCGATTCTGTAGCTCGGTCACTCATAGACGTATAGGGTGTACCAACGATCCAACGCGCTATCGTCAATATCAAGGAGCGGGATGATGCGAAAGGGAAGAAGGGCGATAAAGAACTTCTAGTGGAAGGCTATGGCTTGCAGAAGTGTATGACCACCGAAGGTCAGCTAGCGTTCATGATGAGTTTTTGGGATGTTGACCTCATGTGTTTGTCGTTCATAGGTGTTGTTGGAGAACACACCTCGTCCAATCATGTTATCGAGGTCGCACAAGTGTTAGGGATTGAAGCAGCACGAAGGACTATCATAAACGAAATCCAGTACACGATGAAATCGCATGATATGATCATCGACCCCCGGCATGTCATGTTACTGGGAGACGTCATGACTTACAAGGTATGTCGTACCCTCTCCGCGATTTCAGTTGACGTTGTTGGCTGATAACGACAAACATTAGGGCGAGGTGCTTGGGATCACCCGTTTCGGAGTGGCGAAAATGAAGGATAGCGTGCTAATGCTGGCCTCGTTCGAGAAGACGACAGATCACTTGTTTGACGCATCTGCATATGGCAAGACGGACAGCATTGCAGGCGTTTCCGAGAGTATCATCATGGGCAATCCGGCCGCTCAATGTGGGACGTCAATGTATGTACACAATTACTTCATTCTGCTTTCATCCAATCTAGATTGGCTAATATCTTGTCCCCCCCCCCAAAAAAAAAACAGGCCTGCGTTGATTTTGCCTGCACCGATGTTGAATAAACCTCGCAAGCTGTTGTTCGAAGCAGCGCTCTGAGACTTGGAAACTAAGTGGTTCAAATGTCCTTACCTGATTACATTTTGCGCATGCGTTTTCCCTATACGATGTATAGCTATCATTATATTCTTTTCATCTTCCTAACCGCTGGTCAATACTTTCAAAGTTGTGTCTCCAATCGCATCGCTGAACAATCTCTGTTTTTGATCTTAGCCGGCGCACACCACATCGAGGAAAAAGTCAAAAAAGCTCATACTATAGCATTACTAGGGTTGACTAAGTGAAACTAAGATCGACACCGCCAGGAAAAAAAAAACACAAATGAAGAAAAGAAAGAAAGAGAGAATCACAGTATGAAACAAGCCAGTGCTGTTTGACGATGTAGGAACACTGACATATTTTCAAAGAAGGATGCAAGACGACAAGGCGAAAGCGACAACCAAAAAGCGGAAAAGGGAAAGCCAAGACCAGCGACAAAAACAAAAGCAAAAAAAAACAAGGGGAGAACAAGAATGGCAACACGTATGTTAAGACGCAGGGAGCGTCCAGAAGACAAACAAAAACAGATGGTTGCTTGGAGAAGAAAGACAGTACTAGTGAGGTAGTTTTAAGCGTGAAAAAGGGAAGAGGTATTGTGATGCAAAGGAAGGTGAGAACGCAACCCCCAACGACCGACAGAGAACAGGTCAAGTCCCAAACTGAAAAGGAAAAGTATGCAAAAGAAGAAAGAAAAGAAAGAAAGGAAATTGTCGGCGTTGTCGGGCTAAAGCTCTCCCTTTCCAAATGCCAAGGAAAAGCAGCTTTGCATCAAAGCCAGAGAGATAGGCTTTCTCCCTTAGTCTATGCATCCCCAGCCGAAGCAGCTGCACCTCCACCCTCGCCGCCTTGATTGGGATTATTACTATGGTTGACGCCTCCACCACGAGTAGAACCTCTCGTCAAACCAGCTGCCGCCAAACCCCTAGATGCGAACCCGCTACCTCCCCGTCCTCCCCGTCCACCACCACGCGGACCTCCACGATGGTGTTGCGTGTCTCGATTCTCGCGGTCAATGGACTGCTTCACCTCCGCAGTCGTGTCCTTGAATTTCTACCCGCACGATAAGCATCCAAGAAAAAGATCACGTAGAGATGACAAACTGCCCACGAACCTCAGCATGTTTCTCCAATCCCGCCTTCATAGCTTCTTCATCTCCAAACTCGATGTACGCAATCCGAGGACGGCCCGCCATCGTTGGTGGGATGGTAATTTTAGTGATCTACCATTCCACGTCAAATCAGAAAACCATTTCAGTAAACAGCCTTGGATAAAAATGGGGTTTGAAACTATCAAAAAATAAATTCTCACCCCATTCTTCGCCTCGCCAAAGAACTCTCTCAACTCCGGATCCGTCGGGTTCGCTTGAGTTTTCATGAAAATTGTCCATGGGTTCCTCGGCGGCTTTCCCGTCTTGGGCGTCCTCAACCCACTACTTCCCTCAATCGGAGATTTAATCTCATCCGTCCCAACCCCGCCTTCACTACTCTTCAAAGTGCTCACAGAGGTCGATTCCGCCAAATTTTGTGACTGCGATGAAGACGAAGGCGGAATCGGTGTCGTCCTTGCTCCCGAAGTATCTGGTGTACTAGCACCTCCCAAAGACGCTCGGTCTCGGTCTTGCCTCTCTTTATCCCTCTTCTCTCTCTTCTCCTTTTTCTTGGCCTTTTCTTTTTCAGCGCGTTCCGAGTTGGGTGTGCCGTTGATTCTGCTCCCTGTAGCCGGGCTGCCGCCAATGGACGTGGAGCCTGGTGGAGGTGTAGAGGTTTTTTCCGGTGTGTCTGCAGGGCCAGTGTTGTGGTTGTTGTTGGTGGGGATGGGGGTCGTGCCTTTACTGGGTGGCATGGTTGCGTTGATGCTCAATTGGGAAGGTGGTAGAGCGGATGTGGCAGAACTGGGGGTGGCCATTGCAGTTGCAGTGCGACGGTAGGCATAGTTGAATCCTGTAAACAGAGTTGGATGTTGGCCTTGGTAAGAGTGAAGATGTACATACCTTGACTCTTCAGTTCTGCGCTAATCCTGCCTTCCTTCACGTCCAAGATAAGGCTTCCATACGCAGCATCGCAAAGGTTCCAGTTCCAACAGTTTTTCCAAGCCGGTTCCTCGCCTGTCGCTGTAGCGCCAGGTCCGCCAGATGGTTGAGCGGGAGGGATGCGTTCGACAACATTCAATGCTTTGTTCAACAAAACACGCTGGTGCTCATCGATAACTGCATCCACCTGTGTTTTAACGCTGTCCCAGACCCTGTCGAAGCTCTCCTTGCCCAATGTGAGCTTGTGGCGGAAGCCTTCAAAGTCGCTCTGGACGCTAAACTCGTTGTAGGATGTTGCATAGCGGAAATGCAGGCCAGCGGAGATAGTCAAGTCGGCTTTGAGGACGAGGGCTAGTTGAGCGATGATGCCTTCACGACCAGGACTCGTGTGTGAGACGAATAATCTCGTTTCAGACGCGTCAAAAACGCGTTGCGCGGTGTCCACGAGTTCGCCGATTTGTAAGGCGGTAGTCCACATGGTGCCTTGTCCTCCAGCGATAGTTGCATTTCCATCGCCGTTATCAAACATTTTGTGAGGAACATGGGCGCCGCCGAGACCCAAAAGACGAAGTTTGACACCACCCAAGTCAAGACAGCGTGTGGTTGCTTCGTCTAACACGTGGAGGTTGTCGATGGAGTAATTTCCCAAGCGGAATTTCTCAAGCACGAGGACATCTTCACATGCGCCCCAGACGGTGTACACCGGGACCTGCAATTTGATTTGACCAGAAAGGAGAAGAGGGAATTCCGAGAGGAGGGAGATGTTGACGGTGGAACGAATTGCAGCTGGATCGTTCTCGTTAACGAGGTGGTTACGTTGGGCGGAGGGTATGAGAGGTGAATACATGGTCAAATGACGGAGAGTGCGGTCATTGATCCTGTCCAGACTGTTGGCCTCTGGAATAGATGGATGAGAAAAGAACGTTTAGAGAGAAGAGATATAGATTTTATACCAAAGAAACCAAAGTCGCCAGTGTGAATTATAGCTTTTGCGTTTGCTTCACGAGCGAGGTCGTTGAGAGCAGAAAGACGGCCACGAATGTCGGCAATACAGAGAATTCTTCCATGTACAGAGTCTAATACTTTTGTCTGAGTGTTAACTTGACGAGGAAGAGGAGATACTGCGGGTCTTGTGGATGTTGAAGCTGGTCTGGAAGTAGATTGCATGGTGGAGGTGGAGAGGTCGTCGTGGTCGTGGTCGCCGTCGTCGTCCAAGGTGTTGCCAAAGGTGAAGCCCAGCTGGTAAGCTTTGCACTCAGAAAAAAAAAAACAATTATTAATTATTTAAAAAATAATAAAAAATAATCACCGGCAATTGCCGATGACCTCCCCCAGCTGAGCAGCGGCCAGCCACGCCTCAAAGTTCTATTCACAGCAAACTCTCCCCTTCTCCCCTTCTCCCTCCCCATCCCCTTGCATCCTCCTTTTCTTTTTCATTCAACTCTTCAAATCTGGCTGCATTCTTGTAGCAATTTTGTTTGGCTCTCACAACCAAGAGAGTCCATTGTTATGGCTTTCAAATCAAATGCTGAACGCTCACTCCCTCCCCCTGCATCCTCAACACAGTATCCACCAGAAATCTCGACTTCGGACCACATCTTATCATCTCGGATCGTCTTGCCATTTAATGCCTCAATCTACCACTCCCAATTTACTCCATCTTCGAGCACAGTGCCACACCCTCACGACGCACTTGAGCTTGCCCGGCGTCTTATCTTGCGTCGGAATGACTCGGCGCCTTTACTCAAGTCGATACTGTGTAACGTTCACATCGACGCTAAACCAGTGCTATATGCCTTTATCATATCCACCACCGAGGACGATACCAAGCCCACGTCGGCTTTGCGGGACTTGCATTTTGAAGGTCTAACTGGTACGTATTTATTAATAACATCACCTTTCCCTTTTCGGCAACCCAAAATTACTTCCTTCTCCCTTTTTTCCAAAAACGTAACCTTAACCCTAGACTAATCCTTCCATTTTTAGCTACGGAACCTTGCTCATTTAAACCTCAGGATTTATATCCATGTTCAAACGCTTGTGCTCTTCGTCCAAAGGCTTGTTCAAATTGTCTTGCACAGTATAAACCTCCACCACCTGGTTCACTTCATCTCCCCACAGCGGCCAATATCTTACCTCGTCAGTCACTCCGGAACGTTTATCACCATTTTATCAGCGCTGTCAGAACCCGCCTTCTTGATGATATCACCGTGGCTTCTACTAAACGTCCGTCACACCAAGGACAAAAACGGCAAGTTCTACGTTTCAAAGATGGTTTCTTGCTTGGCCTCTCCACCAGCTCCAACGAATGGGGTACCGAGTGGCGTCCGAGGACACTGATCAAGTAAGTCTCTCCCATCGTCGTGTACATCGCTATGACTGAATTCCCCTGACTAGACCGTTGATCTACTGTCACCCTCAAATAACTCTAACCGCTCCGCCGCACGGCACTCCCTCAAGTCTGCTGATACATCCTCAATTGCTATCAACACCTTTCTTGCCACTCACATCTACTCTACCTCTTCCCGCGGGAACTCCGATCACGCTACTACCTTACGGTACACCTGCGTATTTCTTGACTAATTATGTTGGCCCAACTTCAGCTCTCTCACGTCAATTTCAAGAATCGTTGGCCGGTCTGGGTGCTTGCCCAAACGATTGCATCAAAAACGACGCCAAGAGTCCGCAAAATTGCAAGCAGGAACTCTATATCATTGCTTGGATCAACGTCGAAAACAAACAAGGCGAAGACAAGGGCATCACTATCATATACCCCACACGTCTCTGTCTGTCCTTCATACCAACATCGCAACATAGACAACAAATGGATTATATCCCCGAATTACCCGTCCCATTGCAACCCTCTCCCCAACTTCCAGCCGGAATCGTGTCGTCCTCCAGCGACTATCTAGCCACTTCTCCTGTCGATTCAGACCTCAAGCCGTATCTTGTTGACGACGATGTACCACCACGGGCCGTCATCCCCGCATCTCCGACTTCAGATTCACTCCGAGCGTTTCGCACGCTGACATTACACAAGTCAAAGGACGTGCGCCGAGTAGCGTCAGAAGTGGGTGACTATGTGGATGCAGTCGCCCGAGAACGAGACCGAGAACGCGAACGGCTCAAGCGCGAGCGGGAAGGTGGCGTCGGCGCATCTCCGAGACTCGCCAGGATGACGCAGGCAACTTCCACACTGGTTACTCCCCCTATCGCCACAAACGCTTCTGGTCCTGTTCCGCCAATACCGGTCGCGCCACCTCCGTTACCGATACCCACAGTTGGGGTTGTAACCCAACAACAGTTGCCGCAGATACCCCCGCCCTCGCAAAATTTCTATCCATCCCCTCCACAAATCAATACGGGCGTTTCTATCACACAAGCCCTGCAAACGTCCCCAGTCGAGGATGTCACCCCCCTACCTGTCGCTGAGTTGACGGCCATGATCACTGATGAATCCACGCCTGTCGCCATTACCCCATCTTCTGCCGAACAACCGCCTGCTTCGTCGGCGACATTCCCAGCCCCTCCTCAGTCTGGTGGATACGACCCATTTGGAAATATTGATCAAGGGTGGTCGCAGAACTCCCAACCATACATGGGGATGGCGATGGATATGGATTTTCCGATGGACATGAACATGGGTTTTAACATGAATATGGATCATATGAGCAGTGGAAACGCAGGTGCAGGCGGATATAGTGATCATCGAACCAACACCATGGATTTTGAAGAGTTTACGGACGACGATTTTAGCTTTTTCGACGGTCCCGTTCGCGCGCAGGTTTCCATCTCCAATGCTGTAATGACCTCAGGGCATGCACCCATCGTGGGAAGCGGGCTTCGTTCCGTCAGCGGGATGAGCGGAATCGGTGGAAGTAGCAGTGGGAGTGGGCTGACTCCGGCTGCCGGGCCTGCACCGCTCGGAATGAACCTGGGGATGTCACCACCTCTATTTGGTGATCTTCACGGTCTTTCTGGGTCAGGTCCGCCTTCCAACCCTGCTGACCTGTTGCAACGACCGTCCCCGTGGTCACACAGTGCTTTGGGCGAAGCGTTCACACCACGTCAAGTCAATTCAGGCATTAACGATTCTTCGTCTTCCCTGGTTCCTCCGGAACTGTTACCCCCGTCACCCGGAGCAACTCCAAATACGCATTCTATACCAACCACACCGAATGTCTTCATCCTCACTGAACACCCCGAACACCCTCACACCGGCTCTCCTGGAAACGTTAACGGCAAGAGCGATAGCGGGGGACACTTTGCGCCCATTCAATTTTCACCTTATCATCGTGCTGCGGATGGGAAATACGCGTTTGGGAAGTTTGCATTGCCAAGTCCACCTGATGAAGAAGACCGGACGGAGTCTCTGGCAAGTGCGTTTATGGATCAACAACGGAGTGGGGGCCGTCGTCGATATGCGTTTGGGGTGACTTCTCATTCGTTACGACCACTACCGCCAGCAACACTACCACGCCCACCACCGCTTCCACCGCCACCACCGCCGCTATCTTTGTCGTCCTTCTCATCGTTGCCGTCTTTGTCATCGTCGTCTTCGTTGTTGTCACTTTCGTTGACGGCCATAGCTGCGGGTGGCACATCACCATCCCCTGTGAGTAATAGAAGTGGGTGGAAGATCAAGTACGAAGCTGCTACGGATCCAAGGATAGGCGTTGTTAAGAAATTGATTGGCGTGAAGAGAAAGTGGGAAGTTGAGCAAGGGATTGGGGGGAGGATGAGGAGTTTGAAATCGTGGGTTGATGGAGGTCTGCCTTCGTGGGTTCGGGAATATGAGGATTGGGGTAGAGTGTCGAATGGAGCGACGGTGCGGGCGTCGCAGGGGAAGAAGAGGAGGGGTCGGCGGAAGTTGATGAAAAGCAAGATCGGCATGAAGTATGAAGATGATGTCGACGACGACGACGACGCAGGTGGTGGCCACACGATGGGGGTGTCGACTGCGCACAGAGGCTTTGTCGGCAATCATGAAAGCGAAGATGACGGTGATGAAGAGATGGGCGACGACGACGACGACGGTGGAGGTGAAGGTGTCGAAAACGAAGATGATGAAGACATTTCAGACCTTTCAGATGACACAGATGATGAAATTGACGCTGAGAACGGTCCTTCCTCGACCACCCCAGCCCCCTCGCGTCCCACCACACCACCTCCTGCATACCTGCCATTAGGTCCCACCCTTTTACA
>CEMH01204034.1:55522-85718 GCA_001179725.1 Macrocystidia cucumis | reverse complement strand
GCGCGATTCCTACAAGCACTCCAAAGGTATGTTTTTTTCGAACACCTGAACTGATGCTGCCACGTACCATCCAGCAGACATAGTTGACGCCGTCGCGTATTGGGTATGTAGACCACGACCGCGCGCGACGGCAATGATACGTTTTGACAACATGTTTTTCTTCAAGAAAAAAGAGGGGGAAGAGAGAGAGAATGAGGGCTGTCGGATCTTCGGGAGCTAAGTGGATTTGTTGACACATTTGGCGCTTCAGCAAAACCGAACAGGTGTAATGTGTTTGTCCCTAATTGCCATCAGCCTCCGTTACCCGGCTCATCTTCTCCCAACCTTGCCGCTTTGCGTCGAATTTGATATCGGATAGAATTCTGAAGGGTATCTGCATCCGGAATCGTCCGCTTGGACAGTACAGTAAAGAGGAGAAGTGATTGAAAGGTTGACATTGCGAGAGGCTGATTGGGACGTGCTACCACCACCGTCCTCAACCGACTAAATTACAAGTACATCATTGCATACGGGCTTGTGGGCGATTCACGATGTATAGTCACGTTCACCTCTGGGTTGCGAAGCGTGATTGCCTGAGCGATTTTACTCTCTAGCTCAACGGTAATTCCACCTCGAAGCACAACGCATGGGTGCGGACGCAGCCTCAACCATTTCAACTTGGGAAACATCGCAACCCATTCTGCGAAAGTAGCCATATCGTTCTCATGGACCGGTAGCGTAGGTAGAACCAATCTGGAGATAACCGAGGACGACTCCAGGTGTAGATTGGATCGCGCTGTTGTGATATCTTGTCGCATACTCGCGATTGGGTAACGCCGACAGCCAAAATCGAACGTGTTGTCCGAGCATCTCTGCAAAAGCGGCATCTGGACCTGGAAATATTCGGCGCACTTTGCCAGAGTCAAAGTTTCCAGGTTCATGCCCGCGTTGACGAGCCGGATGTAGGAGAGTGAAGGTAATGATGAAAGATCTGACTGCCCGTCCGAGGGGTTCGTTTTTCGCTCCCATCTCTTGCGAAGATAATTCCTAACTCGAGCACTCGTCGTGATGGGGGGGATTGGAGCTGAAGGGGGCGGATCCACAGGCCAGATTGACGCCGTGTCGAAAGTCAAGTGCTGTAAACTTCGTAGCTTGCTAAGGAATGTGAAAAAGAGGTCGGGGTCGATGCCGCCGCTGTACTCGAATTGAAGACGGATGAGCGAGTCCGAAAGCGATTTCCCAATTTGGGGAAGGAGGCAAGACCACACTTCGGCCGGGACGAGGACTGATGAGAATGTCAAGTGGGTGATGTGTGAGGATTGGAAGAAGGATGTAGTCCATCGTGATAAGGGTGGGAGGATGAAGAGCGCCGTTCCAACATTCATAGAAGTGACTTTGGAGGACTTGAGCGCCTCGAGGGATATGTGCACCAAGTCTTGAGGATCACGCTGCGTGGTTGCTGTTCGATCCAAGCGCTTCTTCTTGATCGTGGAGACGCGAATGTCATTGAGAAGCTTCTGCTTCGCTTCTTCCGAAAGCGTGGCTTGATAGTCCATATCCGTCGTTGACGCGACCGTGAAGTTATTCGATAAAAAGGTTTGGTTACGCAGTCCCAACTTCGTGCAACCCTTTTGGATGATAAGGTTCATGAGACCACCAACCCTTTGCGCCCACTGCTTCTGAAGTTCCTCGTCCTCAAAAACCATCCTGTAATCTGCACTCGACTCGAGAACAACTTCCACCTCCCCAACGGATGTGAGTTTGTTGAAGAGCGCAGAGAACCTGCTTATCGGCTGGAACAGCTTCGTCACATCGCGACGGTCAGGACCGTTGCTGCCAATGTGGCAAGAGACTTTGGCGAGAGAGGTGAGGTCAAACTTGAGCATGACCGCCGATAGTGTGATTGATGCCGACTCATAGGAAGTGAAAAGTTGCAGATCGTTGTTGGGGTCTTTGAAGCCACGTCTTTCGAAGAGAGCAGACAAAGCGATGGAATTGAGCCTGGAGCAGGTTTTGGCAAGGGAGAGGAGATCAACATCCGGAAGAGTTGGAAAACCAACAATTCGAAGGAGTATTTCGTTCGGTAACTGGTAAAGATGGTCCGCCTCTGTCAGCGCCATATCCTGAGCGTTGGTGGATGAGCAGCGTTTTTGCTCCTCTGTCGTATCCAGGCACATCAGGGTCTTGTTTCATACAAAACAAATCGAAATTGGTGGTGGCGCTCTCTGGAAAGGTTTACGGGGCAGAGTCCAACAAACAGTGCACAGAAACATAATGAGAGGAGGAAACTATTTAGGTAGGTGCGATTGGGACGTATCAAGCCATAACGACACCTTTGAAGCCCTCACATGCACACCTCATCTTCGCAAACACTGACATTACGGATAGTATGCAAACATAAATGAAGACTTGATTTCGACACATCAGGCGTTGCTTTACAAAGAGAACTGTACGGAATTTCAATACGAGGCAAACTTTTCTACGGAGGACGTCATTTATCAATCTCGGACGTCGTGATTCTTGTGCGTAAAACTCAGATATAGAACATGCTTTCGCTCATAGACAGGTGAAGCTGGATGTGGAGTCAGTAAGCACGACAAAGAGAACAACAGCACTAACCCCATTTCCCCACGCAGCTTTCGCTTTCTGATAAACGCGCTCCTCTTCTTCTTCGGCGGCAAGTTTTCCTCTCAACTTACTGCTCGTACCCACACTTGATTTATCGTCGACGAGGAAATCATTGAGGTAGCACCGTCCACGTTCACAGGCGAGATCCGCATAGTACGCTGGCGGGATCAAGCTAACAGCCTTGGTAGCGCGAGCGTAGAGGTAACTGGCGGTATGTGTTCCTTGTTGAATCTCGTCCGCGCCAAACTTATTCTCATCGTAGACGACGACATAATGAGTGGCTTTGACTGTCCCCTGCAGACCCGCGTGAGGCTGCAGGAAAAAGTCAAAGTCAAAACTGTTGGGGGAGAGTACTCGTGAGCATTTTGGAGAGGGGTGGCTGATGGATTCTGGGAGCTTACATTGCTGTCACGCCTTTATCAACGACGGTTCCGGGACGGGTGTTTCCATTCCTATCTGCAAATTGGGAATTTGTTGCGAAAAACCTGCAAAAGAAAGAGTGGGAAAGTATTTCGAAACTGTCCAAGATCGTGGACTGACCTGGCATGATGCCGTTTTCTGAATCAAACAAATTGAGTATGTGATATATGAGAACTTGACATGAGAATGCCCACCCGCAAACGACAATTGAAACGGTTGGCCGGTAAAGGGTCTTGCGGTCCTTGGTGCTGAGCTTGCGGAACGCTTCCAGGATGTGAGGAAACTCCTTTGCCACAACCATGTCGTATTGGTCCTTGAAGGGAGCAGAGTCAGCATTCAACATTCAACATGAGATCAAAACTTCGCTCACCTCTGAAACACCATCTCGGAACACAAAAATTCGCTCGGGAAGCATCTTATTCTTCTTTTCATAGAGCTTCAGACGCTCCACAACCATGTCCGAGATCTCCTCCACTTCCTAAAAGTCGGGTGAGCTTTTGTGGAATGAAATCGAGTAAAGAAAGTGACAGCACCTCTTGTTTGCTCTTCTGGATTCGGATACTCGCAGGGAATTGTACAAACGAGTCATCCACGCTGGCTACGACGCATGCGATGGAAGGGGTACCCTTGCGACTTCCAGGACCGGGATGAGTGACGTCAATGCCAATCATCATCGTCTTCTTCTTCTTCAACCAAGCCATGGCTTGATCATCAAGCTGCAGCAAACTGTCAAAAAAGCCATGATGGAAGAGGTTGATCAATGAACTGACAAGATGATTGATTCCGCCGAGTTTCGTGTTCACTTTCAGCGCGACGTTGGAGAAATACTGATCTTGTTTGCGCGGTTCGACAAAGGCTTTGGAGAGCTGCATGTGAATGGTGTGAATTCCTAGCGTAACATCCCCGATGCGCTGCAAACACTTCAGTACCAAAACACGCCGATGATGGTTTATACGACAGACCTTGATTCCTGGGTAGATATAGTTGTCACGATTCTCAAGAAGAACGAGTATGAAATCTGGTCTGGGAGCAGCAAGCAACCCTTCCTGAATGCAATCCTTTATCTTTTGGATGGAGGCAGCTCTGTTCAGATCATTTGCTGGGGGACCCAACGCGACCGCGCGTAGATGCGGTTTTCCTTGAGGCATGCGCAGACCGCACTTGCGCAGCTTCTTGGTGAAGCCATCTATCAGGTTGACCAGCTGGGGGTCGTCTGGTCCTTGAATAGTGGGTTTGGGCCCGTCGCGCACCACAAGAACCCACCAACTTCTGACCTCCGCTCCACGATGGAATTCCACTTCGTTGAGGTTCCAGCTTCCATTAGAAACGTTGGTACGGCCACGATGGTAGGTCAAGTTCGGGGCTGGCAGCTCGCGCCCGGGGATGACGGCCATTTGGTTGCTGACATCGATTCCGAAACTGGACAGCAACGGAACAGCGGGAGAAAGCCCAAGAGTTGGGAAACCTTTGTCAACGATGGCTTCGGCGTTGACACGGGGAGGATTGCAGGCGTAACGAATCATTTGGGCAGTCTCCCTGTCAGAGAGTTTTCCGCGGTAAGGCTGGTTAGCGAAGATTTCGCAAAGCTCTGCGGGAACCCAATTGGTCTTCTTCGCCGTCCCAATGTTCACAACAGGAAGTTCTTCGGGATACTGGAGCGTTTTCTTGTATTCTGATAGAATGCACCTGAGTTTGGCAGAAAGAATACAAGTAAAGGGCTTACTCTTCTTGAAATACTGTTCCACTGAGATCTGACCGTTGAACTCGGCACAGTCAAAGAACGTGTTGCGAGCAGATGTTGTTCCAACAGCATAGATGGATTTCTTATATCCAAGGTGAAGAGTCCTAACTTTGATCGTTTTTGTCATGCCTTCAGGCAAACGCGGCATGGTATGTGCAGATGTACGGAAGGCCATTAGGGCGTCAGCGAGATTCCCTGGTTCGACGAATGCAGCCCAACAAGCATTTCTGGAAATCCATGAGCTCAGGCATTTCAAAAAAGAGAGATGATCGTGATACTGACACATTGACCATCAATCGGTTGAAACAGGGGCGGACGGAAAGGAAGAAGCCGGCCCATGCCTCGGTTCCCATCCCAAGTTGCATTTTTTGGGTCGAATTGAAAAAGTACCGTGGGTTGGACTTCCTGTCCTGGTTTGACGCCCGACCGACTCGTACACCGGTCCGAGTGGCGTGTTGTTGCATCACCAGATTGAGCGCCGAGATGATTGGTGCTGTGTTATACTCTCGTGCATCTGGGTCGCCTCGCAGAAAGCTGAGAATGATCAGTAATTGCTTCATGACCATGAATGAATGGACACATACTCGTTAATGGCCCGCGTTTGAATCTCACTTTCAAACACAAGGGAGACGGTGTAAGGTTTAGAGGTTGAAGGAAGTTGGCCTTCCTCGTAAAAGGCAATTGGGACATCGAAAGGCTGAGGAAGTTTCCGCGCGGACACCAATCTCTCAGAGGAGTCATGGGCGATATGATCGAGGTATGGTGAAAAAAGGGGAGCATCTTCGAGAAGTTTGAAAAGGCGGTTCCTCTCTTCTCTGAGCTTGAGCTCGGAGGCTCCTTTGGCCAAAGTAGAGGCCTTGACCACGTAATTGAAAATGGGTTGCTTCACTTCCTTGATAGCAAAGAAATTGGCGCGGAGAAGGATTGGGGTTCCCAGTGTGCCAAACCCTGGGCGATTGGGACGCTCCGCACGGACCCTCATGGATTTGAAAGAGCCGACGAGCTGTTGTAAGTTCTGTTCTGAAAGCTCCTCGGAAATACGAGCTTGAGAGGTTTCAGCGTATATCGTGGGTCCTTGGGGAGCACCGCCTCGAAAGCCACCTCCACCACGTCCTTGTTGGGGGGGACCTCCCCGAAAGCCTCCACCACCGCGACCACCAGCAGCAACGCCACCTCCTCCACGGCCAGCACTACCACCTGCAGCAAAGCCTCCTCCTCCACGGCCTGCACCGCCACCTTGCTGAGGAGCTCCTCCACGAAAGCCTCCACCGCGACCTCGATTGTCTGATGGGTTTCCTCTCCCTCGATTGCTCATTGTGAATTTGGAACGAATGGGATAGTAATATGAATGGCGCTTAATCCTTGTTGTGGGGGAAAGCAAGAAGATGACGAGGACGACAGGAGTGACGGGGGTATTTAAGAAAGGGAGGCGCTTATTAGAAAATCTAATTGGAAGCGCGCAGCTCCACTGGCATCATGCTGCGTGTGATCCGATGTCACTAAGTACTACGCCGCATGTGGGCAACCTTCAATTCACAATGCTCTACGGTTGCAGAGAACGCGCATCAAGGACATCTTTGGAGATTTAAACTCCCTGAACAAGAGTGGAACGAAGAACGATTTTTCACAACTAACAAGTTCAGGCCGCTTTTGGGGTGTTCACAATCTCACTGGATACCCCGACCCTTCTCACTACATGCTTTCACAACACGTTTACCTGGCTTTGCAGGGGGTAACTCGTTGTGGAAGCATATCCGACGTCGCGAAGCCGTACGGATGCAACGAAACAATGACAACATGGAGCCCTCGCCTTGACTCCGGATGTTGGCTACAGCCCGTGCCGAAGACTTGTCGTCTGGGCGAGTGGTATTCGAATTTCGAAGGTCTAAACCCCTTTTGAATTGATGGTTCTCACGTTCACACCAAGAACTTCAGCGTGTTCCGAGTCAACGCCTGGCTTGAAGCGCTGTTGACCAACACCAATGCCAACGCTAGCTCCAGAGGTATGGATGGAAATTGCGTGCCACCTCAGCCCATACGAATTGTATCGGCTGCGCAAACTCAACCGTGTGTTCTTTTCGCTGGCGATGGAACAACGACATGGAACCGCAGACTTCAATAATCCGAATTTCCGACAGCTTGTGGAAAAACTCCAGTGAGTGGTCGCGCTGTACTGATTCCGATGCTTGGAGGTGGGCGCTCATGTCATGTTTTGTGCTGGTTGGCCAGGGACCCGTACATCGCTTCATGTGTCCGGACCATCGTGATAGCGCCCGCAAACATCTTTCGTAACCTCGTTCAACGCATCCCGAGTCTACCAACACCTACGCCCAAAAGTCCGCCCAAGCCAAAGAAATCCCTCTTTTCATTGAAGCGATTGAAGAGACACGAATGGGCCCGGGTAAGGAAGGACGAGGCTCCCCCCAACATCCCTCCCTCAGCCCCTGTTCCCAAATTTATTGAAGAACAACACGCTCGCTTTCTAACCTCAATATCTCATTGCGTCGCATTAGAGAAACTCGAACTGGACTGGTCAACGGTGCGCCCTGCCGATGGCTGGCCAAACGTACCCGACCCAACGCTGCTTTCCTCAATTCTCACCATTGTTCCTGCTTCGCTTCAAAGGCTCCGACTTGATGCCGACCTCGCACAGCTGTTTGAAATTCTTCCAGATGCTGTCCGACTGTCCAGTCTGGCCGAATTGCACTTGAACATTGTGACACCAAGCGGTCCGCTCCCCGCGCTTGGTCATGAGAAGGAATTATCTCTTCTCCTCTCTTTCATCAACCAGCAAAATCTGACCACGCTTAGCCTCGCCATGACGGGTCATCTGGATTACGACTACCTTCTCAAGGGCCTCCGAATCTCCCCTAACCTTGTCAACCTTTCCTTAGCCATGCCTTTCGGTACCCATACCCATCCCGATCCATCAAACGTTGAAACATTCATCAACTTGCACACCCAAATACGATCTCTGAACGTGCGACATACTCTGTGCTGCTTGTTGGCGCCGCACAGCGTGCACCTCCATCAGTGTCTCTCCCAAGTGACGCTACCGCAACTGACACACTTGGGCTTGTGCGTTGATGTGCCCGAAAATGGCATTTTGGATCGCACAAACGTTATCCTTGCTCAACACATCGACCAGCTCACCAGTCTTGCTCTGACGGAACAGTTCCTAAGCTTAACATTCATCAAAGCGGTTCTAGCGCCGTTCCATCTTCGCGGCAAGCTGCGAACACTGACCTTGACGGTCGCGCATCTCAGCCCTGAACTCATTGATTACCTGGCGAAGGACTTTACCAATCTTTGCGCTTTGTCGATATACGCATTTAAAATCGTTGGGACAGAGGACTACACACGTCCGCACGAAATTGTGAGTATCACGTTCTCGTCATTCATTCTTGCCCTCCATTTCGCTTACCTCACGCCGCAGAACTTATTCCGGACTGCGATATCATGGCGGTCGTACAACGCTTGGCGATTGAATGACATATCTATTTTCAAGAGCGCCGGTTATGAGCCGTCTGGCTTTTTTCAAGTATGGGATCTTGTAAAATGTATGAAAGGATGTGTGCCGTCGATCGAGAGTTATTTCGGCCAGGGACATTTAGAGACTCCACCCTCGTTGCGCTTCGCCCTTCCCACCTGACAAAATCATAATTGACCCTTTTCCACGCGATCCCGAAATTGAACTATTTATCAGAGTCATGAAGGAGTGGACAACTCATATAGCTGCACATGGTGAAGCTTAAGACTGGACCAGCCCCTAGATTTCTCATTTATTGAATGGCGTTTCGGGCTTGTCGGAAACTGACTAAGCATCTCAGAGTTTGACCAAACTTTCACCTTCAAGTTTCCTCCAGGTTTCTGCCTCCGCCGAATAATGAAGCTTGAAGTTTGAAGCTTGAGCTTGAAACTCGAAGCTCGAAGCTCGAAGCTCGAAGAACATTATCAATCCACCCTTGTCGTTGCTGTCGAATGATGCAATGAACCGCTTTACAAGCTAATACACGTTGCCCTTTCATTGCAGGATTGACACAAAATGACCACACGACCACACGCAATGTCTCTAGAACTTATTTCTACTTTGCCGACGACTTCAAAACTTCCCTGACCCCTTAATTTTTCCCTGACCTCACCGTGTCGTTCAGCGTTCCAAGACCATCTGCACCAACCTCGGAGACATTCTTGAACGTGCCGCTAGCGATTGCCTCCGCCAACAAACATTGAGTCTTTCAACAATTGACTTCAGTATTACTGGAGTGATGACGCGGTTTTTGAGTTGGAGGCGTGGCGTCTTTGTTCAAGCTAGGCTCTGGTCTTCTTCCTCGACCGCGACAAGGCCTTTACCGCTTACTCCTTGTGGACAACCCAACACCAGCATCAACCCTTGCTCCAGCATGGTGGCAACTTATCCAGAACGTTGTAATATCATACATTTCATGAAAATAAAAATAATTGTTATCATCTCTCCGCATGAGGCTATCTGGCAAGTCCCAACGACGGAACTGTGATTGGTTCGGGGATTGCACGTATCATTATCTTTACTCTGTAAGACTGAGTGGCTATCATTTGAATGAGCCACCTGATATTCCCTTGTCGGTTGGTCGTATCTATATTTCCGGGAAATATGGCCGGCTTTTCTATCATCAGAAGGCCACTCACACATGGCGCTCTTCCCAACTCCTTTATCACCATTCGTACATCACCCCAACGACCACACTTGGCCGTTCATTGCTCCAATGTATATATCAACCCCAGAAGAGCCCACTCACGAGGTGCTAGCAAGCTTGTTGGGTGGTTGTATTGATTCCTTCAAGTCGACGGTTCGAGGCTATCTCCTTTTTGCGAATCATTTTGCATTGTTCGTCAGGCCTTGAGGTAGGGTAGTTGAAGACCCTGCAAACAACCTTCATCAAGAATACCCACAAGGCCATACGATGGCCCTCGCCATACGATTCGCACAAAACAGGCCGTGGTGCCCTGAAATTGCACCTTTTGCAAGGCGACGATAAACAATGGTGGACACCTTCAAGTTACATCGAAAGATGATTCCATACTTACCCCACCGTGGCCTCTCCCAAAGTACAACCTTTCGAGCACAAAACAAGATCGGACACCCTCGCCTCGCTCGTCACTGTTGACTGGAAAAAGCAAACCGCATACCCAATCCCGAATGGGAAGAAAACCGCATCAGTGCATCACGCGCACACGAGCCACACACTATTCATGTTTCAACCTTATCTGGCACGTACGGTCGGAGGAACCACGCTGGTTGCTTTGATAGGACCTTGGTTCATCCCGCGTGGTCCATCGAAAGGGCCGTCTTTTTCAGTTTCAAACCTGAGATTTGCTAGTGGCCGCTTCGTATAATTAAGGCTTTTGGACACTTGCTCTCGAATAACTAAGCCCACCAGTTCCTCTTTCCTGCCTCCCCCTTCCTCCAGCGGTTCATTTATCTGCGTGGCCGTTTGCTTATTTGCACAATGGGAGTAGTAGAAACAACGCCAGGTGTACCAGTCTTGGAGAAGACGCAGTCAACCGAGAATGGCTATCATTCAGACGAGAAAGAGGTTGAGAAGCTCGAGTTTGCTATTGGGACTTACGGCGACCACGATGTGTACGTGATTTCCCTCCCGTCCTGTCATTTCCCTGCACTGACAACTTTCCTTCCCCCTCATCTCTTCAGATCGAGGCCATTCCCGATAGACCCCGACGCGCCAGAGGAGATCCATCAACTCACTATCCGGTATATCTGATCGCGATTGTTTTCGCAAAACCCCGTCACTCACATGTGGAGCAGATCTATCGTAGTCGGATGCCTCCTTGGTGCAATCGGTCAGTCGCCACCTTTGCATCTTTATACCCCTGTTTCTTACGTTGACACCTCAGTCGGTGCCTCCAATATTTACCTTGGGCTCAAGACCGGGTTTACATTCGGCCCTCAATTGTTCGGCGTACGTATTTACGATGAGCAAGCTTATTATTTGCTTACCCTGTTGTTGTTCGCGTGTCCTCGTGCGGCCCCTTGTCCCATAGGCGATCTTTGGGTTTGCAATCTTGAAACCGCTCGCCAGGATTCTCCCCGAATCTGGTTTGATCGGCCGTTGGTTTGGTGGACCATTCGGTCCCAAAGAGAATTGCACTTGTCAAAGGTCATCCCTCATCTTCCACAATTTTATACACTGAAATTGATGTGTTCTTTTCTATTCCGGAAACATCTAACAGCGCTGCCACAGCTTCTGGAGGGTTGGGAATTCTCTTCGTCTCGGCGGTGCCGGCCATGTATCGCCTTGGTCTGTTGACCGACCCTAAAAAGGATATGGGCAAGCTGATCGCGCTCACCGCGTGTGCTGGATTTTTCGGGGTCTTCTTCGTTATCCCGTTGAGGAAATACTTCATTGTCCATCAGAAGTTGACATTCCCCACGCCAGCTGCGACGGTATGTTTCTCATTGCCGGTTCAGAGTCTTTTGGAATGTCGATATTTATGAGACCTTTTTTTTTGCATTGGTAGGCATACACGATCCGCTCACTACACAGTGGCAAGGCAGGTGCCATCGCAGCCAAGAAAAAGGCATTGGCTCTGCTCTACTCGTTTGCCGCCACCTTTGGTTTCAAAGTCGCAACTGGCTATGCACCAGGCATCGTGAGCCGATTCCATCCTTCGTCAATGTTTTCACTTACTGAATTGGTGTCAGATTTACGACTGGCACGTCGGCTGGACTCTCTTCCAACTTGGATTCACAGGCATGATCCAAGTAGAGAACTACGGTTGGTATATTGAATGTAAGCAGCTTCTCCATATATTGAACCTTTTTTAATGTCGTGTGCGTCGCCTACCAGTTACTCCCGCATTCTTCGGAGCTGGAATGCTCAGCGGTTTGAATGCCAGTTGGAGTTTCCGTAAGTTTGCATATGACCCTCTATCCTTCTTCCTATCTGAACCGAGATTTCTAGTTGGCGGCTCGATTCTCGCATGGGGAATAAGTGAGTCAAATTGACTGATTTTCCCACCATTTCCCCCCGTTTATGAAGAAATTTCTCGCCAGTCGCTCCTGCACTCGTCAAGAACGGTCTCGCTATCGGCATACCCATAAGTGACGAATACCCTCTCGTGACCTATGCCGCAATTTCGTTCTCTGACCCCGAGGTGTACCGGACCTCACCATCTCCTCGTTATTGGCTGCTATGGCCTGGCGTCCTCATGATGTTGCTCTTCTCGTTTGCGGATATCGCCATGACCCTTGTCCCGATGGTCAAAGGCTAGTGTCCCGTTTTGCACGAGGCCAACTGGGTGCACGTATTTACAATACCCCACAGGCGCGAACTTGAGCGTACAGAGCCTGAACCCCATAGGATGGTTCCGCCAAGCGAGAGAAATCCAACCTGACGACGAAGACCAAGTAAGATGCTCTTTCACCTGTCTATCTACACCGGAATTCACTGGATTTTAGACGCCACTTGAAGACCGCATCCCGTTCTCTTGGTGGTCGATTGGACTCACAGCGAGTGTCGTCATGAGCTGTGCCATTCTCGCCACTATGTTCGAGATGAACGTCGGAGAGGCGCTTCTTTCACTCATTCTTGGCTTTTTCCTCTCATTCATCGGAGTGCAATCCTCTGGACAAACGGATGTTAACCCAGTGTCTACTTGTGCTAAAGTTCGTGTTGCCCGTTTGTCGTCAGGACAGTTTTTCTCACTTGGCACTTTCCCCCCTTCAGGCTAGTCAACTGATCTTTGGTGGAGTCTCCAAAGGAGCTGGTACAGCGGCAAATCCTGCACGTATGCTCAATTTGTCTGCTGGAGTTATCGCAGCAGGATCGGCTGCGCAAGCCACCGACATGACTGGGGACTTGAAGACTGGCTACCTTTTGAGGGCGAAACCCAAAAACCAATTTATTGCGCAACTATGTGGAGCAGTCGTCGCAGTGTTCCTGTGCTCTGGACTGTTCCTGTTGTTCACGACGGCCACACCGTGTATCTTGTTCCCGGTAAAAGGAGGCAAGTTAAACTCGCAAGGCTGTCTCCCAGGTGTACAAGTGAATTGACGCGGTTTTGCTTTGTCAGAAAAATGCCCTTATGGTGCACCTTCGGTGCTGGCTTGGGCGGCGGTTGCCGTTGCCGTGACAAGCCCCTCACTTCGTGAGTTTCCGCATGATTTTTCACAATACAGGCGCATGTTTGCTAAACCACTCCGAAACAGCTATTCCTCCCTCTTCTGGCTATTGCGCCATTGGTTTGTCCCTCTTCGCCGTCGCGAGTGTCCTCGTCAAGGTCAGCTTTGATTCATTCTTCTTGGCCGCTGTCGTGTTCCTAATGAGCGGCTTTATAGCACTTCTGGATCCCGAAAAAATACTGGGGATACGTTCCGAACTGGGTTGGTACTTTTTCGATTTCTCACCAAACTACTGATCTCACACGGCTTTTCTCGAACGCAGAACGCCGTCGGTCTTGGTTTTGTCGTTCCTCAAGTTGCCTATTCGATTGCGATGTAAGCCCCGTTCTTCGCCCTTCCCCCCCCTATCTCGTACACGAACCGCCCTGTGTTGTGCTTATCTGTCGCGCAGGGGTTTCGGATCCATTTTCACTGCCGTCTGGCTTAAACGCGGCCCGGCAAGTTATGACATGTATATGTTCGCCATCTCCGCGGGCATGCTTGCGGGTGAAGGTCTCGGTGGAGTGTTCCAAGCTCTCCTCGCTATTGTCGGTGTTGATGGTGGTAGTGAGTACAACAATCCATCCTCATTCATGGTTCATTTTCTTTGCAAGGAGACTGACGAGGAATTGTGATTTTTTTTTACAGAATATGGAACCGCTATCGGTTGTCCAGCTCTCGAATATTGCGGCTAGAGCTGTATCATCTCTGTCGATGCGGTCGACGTGGGGGTTGGTCAGATGATGGGTTTTCTTGCGATTCGGTATCATGATTTTTCATGCTTGTGTTTTGTGTTCGAGTGCCAGTATATCCGATCTTGTTTCCCATTCATTTTGAGGAAAGTGCAGGCGATCCTTTCAAACTGATCTGAGCTCATGAAAGGTTCGAAAATATGGGTTCACAACGTGATGGGTTTTTTAACTTGTGAAGGACATGATGATTCTTTAGATAAATCCGCTTAAAGCTCTTTATGAGAGGTATATCTGAAGGCGTTCTGGACGACTTGTTGACTTTGTCAACTTTTAGAGGAGGTCAACAAGACCAGATCCTGCATCGCTGGTGTTGTACCACCATTTCTCGGCGGTAGTCTGGGCGAACGAAGGGGTATCAGCAGAAGTTGGGTGTAGGTTTCGAGCTTTCTGAAACTGACCTGGAAGTAGCAGACGCCATCCTCAATGATGGTATCGACCGTGCGCTTGCTCTTGTCCACAACGCGGACCTTGAAGGTCTTGGAAGTGAGGACCTCAGCGAGACCTTCTTGCAACATATCGTCTCCCGCGAAGTTTTGGCTGTTAAGTTGGCTCCTCAAACCCGAGCTGTGCGTGCAATGAAGTCAGGAATCGATTTCAAGAGAAGGCGGGAAAAGAAGTCCGCGTACGTGAAGTAGGCGAGGGTGACTCTGCCGAGTTTGTCTTGCCAATCCTTGTTGGGAGCCTTGGCGAGCAACGCGGCGTAGTTCTCTTCGAAGTTGGGGTCGAGGACGACGTCAGGCATGTTGAGGATTCCGGCGATTTCAGCAGTGAGGTCTTCAATCTCAGTGTCCCATTCATTTTGGATCGAATTCTTGGTCACAAGCGCGAATCCCTCGGTGGGGGCGGCTTCGATGGCGGCAAGGAGGTAGTTGTCCAGCGAGCTCATGTTGTATCCGAGGCAGTCCTGTTTGAAGAGGATGCGGAAAACACCATCTTGAACTTCGGCGGAGATTGTGGGAGCCTTGGGAGAGAGGAGAAAATCAGAAAAAAAAATTCAGCGAGAGCTAATCAGAACTACCTGATCACCAAGGATGTTCACAGTGAGCGCGAGCTCCGAAGCAGTGACGGCTTCGTTGAAGTGTGTTTTGCCGTCGTCACCGAACTTCTCGACGTAGCTTTTAAGAGCGGAGATGAACCCCCTGGTATACCTAGAGACATGGTAGTTGTCAAAACCAGCGCACAAGAGACAAAAATCGCAGCAAACCCTTTGAAGGTACGGCCGGCGTCGTTGTTGGATCCTTCGGGGTTGTATGCCCAGATTTCGTTAGCATTGAAGTTCACATTAAATCCGTCGAGCCCGAGGAGCTCTGCGATTTGGGTCTGGAAGTCATCTTTCTCAGCGTCGAATTCGTCGCGAACTGCGAAGGCGGCAAATCAGTTTCGAATACTGCGCAGCCATCTAGCTACGTACTGCTTTTGCGCACAGCGAGGGGGAGCTTTTCGAGGGGAGCTTTAGCTGTGAACTTGACTTTAGGCATGTTGGTTTTGTTTTGTGTAGAAGAAGTTGTTGTTTTAAGTGTTTTGGAGGAGTTGTTGAAGATATCGATACAGCACTCTCTCGTCCAGCCTTTATACCCAGCAGCCTACAGGTATGTCCCCAGTTCTCGCCATGAGGTATTTCGTGCTTGGTGCAAAGTTGAGCCCGAGAGGGAGAGCGATCACAGATGTGCCAGCCCGTCATTCAGATGCCACTTGGTCGCTACTTGGTTTACTAGATCCGCAGCTCCATCTGGTGCAATAGGTCGCGACGATTATCGACACGCCAGTCTGGGCGGCGACAAGGAAGAGTTAGCTGTACCCGGGCGCTTGATGGGGGTAGGTTCTCTCCTGTCGATTAGATAGTCGAACGACTGACGGGAAAAAAGAACGGATGGGCGGCACGTCCAAAGAGGACGTCAATATGTCTTCGTTCAAGGTCTGCTGGGACGCTTCGCGTAGTGCCCGTGGCAGCCGGAGCGAGTGTGACCTTGTCTCAAGACAATGGGGCGAACATTCTGGGAATTGGCCTTGGATACCGTTCGCTGGCTGGATATTGGGACATTCTCCTTCCAGCTACCAACAACCACTCCTACGCCAGTCACGGACCGTTGGCTTCTTTCTGTCAATAGTGGCAGCGATACGGCGAGTTTCTCTCCATCTTCTACGCCAAACGTGACGGTGGCGTCCATGAACATCTGTTGAGAAACCAATCATACGAAAAGGTGGTAGATGAACCCATTGTCGCTTTCGTACGAGAACAGAAGTGATGCGCCCATTATCAGTGATCATCTATGATCAACGGGTAGATAGTCGTGGCTTTCGTGATGAGCAATCAATGACACAAAGCTCTGATCCGCACGCATGTCAAAACCCCATGACATTCGGACATGTTACAGCTAGTGCCAAATTTGACTCTGCAAAGCAAACACGTTTGGTGAGACTTTCCTGTGCAAAGAACAGCACGAGAACAGACGAGAACAGTTATCCTACAACAACTCCAAAACCCCCGTACCCATGTAACTGGCGTTATACTCCCATCTGTCAGGAGTTGTCTGTTCCGGACAGTCAGATAAGTTAAATCTTGGTCGTGAGTGTGCAATGCCCACCTGGAGATAGATGACGCCGTCTTCAAGAACAGCTTCATTTGTACTGCCATTCTTCGTGGCCTTCACGATACGCAATCGGAAAGTCTTTGAAGTCACAACCTCAGCAAAACCTTCTTGCAACATCTCGTCATCTTTAAAGCCTTGCTGGGTAAGTTGATTTTTGAGGCCTTCGCTGAGAGGGAAGTCAGAACACCATTTCTGCTTCACTGTCGCATTCCTTACAAATAGCTAAACGCGGTGCGACCAAAATTCGCGTGCCACGAGGTTTCCTTCTTGACCGACAAGGCAGCGTAAACCTCTTCAAAGTTCGGGTCGAGGATCAGATCGGGCATGGCGAGGATGCCCGCGATCTCCTCATGAAGGTCGTCGATCTCTTCAGTGTAATCTTTATCGATCCCGGTCTTAGCGGCAAGGGAGAAACCTTCACGAGGCACTTCCTCGATGGCCTTGATAAGCGGGTCGCTCAACCAACTCTGGTTGTATCCTAGTCTGGTTGGGTTAAAGAGGATGCGAAAAACGCCATCTTTGACGTCGGCGGATATAGTATCACCCTAATCATAATGATGAATACTTGCGAAGGGACGAAAAAGCGGAGAAGGAAGTACCTCTTCCCCGCGTGGGTTGACAGCAATGGCGAGTTCTGACTGAGCGACAGCATCGTTGAAGTGCTTCTTCCCTTCTTCTCCGTGTTTCTCCATGTAGGATTTCAACGCAGAGATAAATCCCTCAACATACCTTGAGGAGGTGTTGGAGCGACATCTGGAATGAGAAAGGAGTTGACGTACCCCGAGAACGTTGAACCCGAAGAGCTCAGCGATTCAGGAGCGCTGTAAGCGCAAACCTCATTGGCGTTAATGTTGAGGGTGAAAGAGACGCCCAAGATCTCTCTAATCTGACTTTCGAAGTCGGCCTTCTTGGATTCATAGTTGTCACGAACTGTCCCCAAAAAAAGATCAGATGCATCGATCTTGCGGTGAAGACGGATTGGCTTACTATCTTTGCGAACCGCGAGAGGAAGTTTGTCAATTGGGGCTTTGGGTGTGAATTTGACCTTGGGCATGGTGATATGCGGTCAGGAGCTGGTGAAGCACTGTGTCTTTATACACGGATACCATCCCTCTGCTACCCTTCGACGAGTTTCATAATCCCTGGTCGACCTGAGCCAAGTCTTATCAGATGACATGTCTTTCAGCGAATAAAATCCATGGAAAGAGGTCGTGGCACAAAAGGTATATTCTTTTGGAAGTGATGTGATGCCACAAGCAGTGGGATGCGGGGGTGTGATTGGTGAACGTGTTCCCCGGGAGAAACTGGTTCCCCGAGCAGTGAGAAAGGTGACCTTTTGCCGATACTTTCCTAGTGCCATGTTCGAAAAGATGGGAAGTTTGAATGGGTGTCGTTGAAGCGCTGTTTCCAAGGAGACCAGCCATGTCACGCAACCGTCACACGAGATCATGCAAACTTCAAGTTGCGTCAAACTGTCGCGCTCAAGTGTGAGACACAAAGTCATCGGCAGCGCTTTCATGTTGTGTTGAACGCCATTGCGGACACATCTGCCAGGGGGACTCGAATATGATCCATCAATAATATGGCGATCACCAGATAGCTGTTGTCAATTTGTCCGGACCCCACAAACCATTCGGACCTGAAATAGAATGTGCCAAGTCGCGTCCTGAGTGTCGAGTTACATAAAACCTCTTGGATATTACAGGTCCTGGACTAAACTCAACGTGCCCCCATCACGATGGCTGAAGTGTGAGTGCAACATTTTCTGAATAACTGTGGCCAAATTTGATCGATGGGATATGGTACCATCTAGACCTCTGAAAATCCGCGTCGACATTCGTGATTCTTGGGACTCGCCGAAATCTGCTGTGCAGAAAGCTATTACCGACCTGGAGGCCACCTTGGGCCATAAGGTTGTTCCTCATGTCGAATGGCCAGCCTTATGGGATCAGTTAAAGGATCGTTACCCAGATAAAGCGACTTTCGTTCCAACAATCTGTCGCTTTGCCATCGCTTGGTATGAGCGTCTTCTCTGGCGGCTCGATTCTGACCTATTCCCCGAATGGACTGAGGAGCTTCTGGGTTTGTTATCCCAGGCTGCCAAGTCGGGTCGTCTGGTCCTAGAAATTGAAGTCAGTTTACTCAGTCCTTCTCCAGAGAAAATTCGTCGTGATTCTCATTCCTTCCTCGTCTAGCCCACAGCACCTCC
The DNA here is from genome assembly GCA_001179725.1 of Macrocystidia cucumis. Classification (NCBI taxonomy): domain Eukaryota; kingdom Fungi; phylum Basidiomycota; class Agaricomycetes; order Agaricales; family Macrocystidiaceae; genus Macrocystidia; species Macrocystidia cucumis. Next base: position 67,237 of record CEMH01204034.1, on the reverse strand, counting down.
TCAAAATCGGCCCCATACCACTTGGAGAGCTTCCACCAAATCCTTCTATCTTGGGATCCCCAAAACCGATCCACCCAGTCATTCAAGCATCGTCACCGCTTTTGACCTTGATTTTGAGAATCTCCTGAAAGCCGCCCCCGTGGTCGAGGAAGGATGGGCTGACGTCACTTCCGATGCTAAAGCAAGCGTCACAAAAGCCGTTGCTGGACCACCCCCATCCACCAATGCGGCATCTACTCGAACAGCTGAACAACCCGTGATTGATCGCCTCCCCAACGTCAACACAATTGCCCACCCTCCTGAATTACTAGTTAACACCGTCCCGTACAGCCTCATTGTGGACGCGAGCTCGACGCCGCTGACTGTGCAGTCGAGCCATCAGCCAAGTCTCGAGCTACTACAAACCTATCTGACCAAATGGGGCAAGACCAATCCCAACGACAGCATGCGAGTACGTGATAGCCACCGCACTGTGTAACTCGCCGTTGATCCTTTTGTTCTTTGCCCGCAGCGACCTGTCCTCAAGGCCGAGCTCATCGAATCAGCTTATTTCTTTGGCGTCTCGGACATGCTCACCATTGAGCCATCAATGAACTTCAGGGCTAGTGGCGCATTGAACCCAACCGTGGTTCTCGCGTTCATCGAGGGAGTCTTGGGCTACAAGTTGGTTCACACCACGGGCTTCCGATGGGTCTACAAATCGGAAGTCGTTCTCAAGTAGACACAAACTATCCCCTTTCAACTGTGTTCTCCGGAAGATAGCTCAAGTCCGCTTCGTGGAATTTTTCTCAATTTCTTCTATACCAAAAAAATTTCTAGTGCCCACGAACGATGACCAACAAAGACTCAGCTTGATTTGGTACTTCAGATGTTAATACGATATCCAAACTTAACAAGAAAGAATTCGTCCTTTCAATGAGTGCGCAGCTCCTGCTCTGCAGTGGTTGACGGAGTGAGGGAAAAAAAACTAATTTCCAGGAACGATTTTATTGTTGCCTACATAATTAAGCGTAGACCGAAGGGCTAGGTTTGGCCGTGACAGCATGCATTCCCCACACCACCGAGCGGTCAACCACGAATATGTACACGAGGTTTTCGGGTATGACACATGCGGCAGAGGGAATAAAAAATGGTGGTCAAAGGGCATAACGTATCTAAGGCTCTAACGCGATGCCGGAGACATTCCGCGCAGCAGCAATTATCCTTTCCGTGAACCCTGGCTTCCTGGTGTAGTCTCCCAAAGAGTCCCCGGGAAGGTTTCGGGTTCTGAGACGGTTAATCCACAACACGTTGTGATCGGGAACACTGATCGCGATCTAATTAGGCAGATTGGCGTTTTCAGTGAACAATAGAGCCGAGCTTGGCCTACGTATTTCGTGTACGTTACTCGAGCGTTGGAACCCCGCGGACGTTCGTAGGTTCTTGGGAAAAGCCATGAGGTCGATGAATTACTGGGAGCCTGCAGAATTCATTCCTAGAGTGGGTCGCCGCACAACCAGCTATACGCGTGTTTTCACCTATCTCCTCTAAAATCCGATGCATTAGACGAATGCAGGGATGTGTGTGGGATACGACAATGGAGGATTGCTGTTGCTATCGCGGGACCCTGTCCAAGTGTTGTACCATCCGGAAGAGCAAATTATTTGATCTTGTTCGTCCATCAACAACTGGTGTTGACTAGGAGCGCAGCGCCGACAATTACCTTGAGAGGTATACCTTCCGATTTACGGCTATGCGTTTCCCATTTCAATGAGCGGAATAGGGTGACTTTGGAGACAGGGTGAGCAATTTGGTGCTTGGATTTGTTGATAACATTTAAGGAATTTTGAAGGCCATAAGGGTCCTTCTCAGATCTAACCCAGTTCGTCATGAGAGGAACGAAGAGAAACTATGTTCTGAGGGCAGAAATTTGGGTGTCCTTCCTGCGCGCGCGAGATATTCCGCCCCACAGGCTTATAAAGAGGGTAAGAACCACCTCGTTTTACGTCAAAGTCACCTCCACAGGACGCTATTCGTGGCCTGCATGGTTCGGAGTTACAGCGACCCAAGCCTGGACATGAGAAGGAAGGACAGATCAAATATAGCATCGATGCGATTGGGGTACAATGTTCTCTGTTGATAGCCCACCCCGGAGGTTTGCGGGGGCAGTGATTCAAAACGGTCAGTCCCACTTCCCCACCCCGGATTGAGAATTGAGCAACTGGGAAGCGAAAACCCAACGACTGAGGGTATTTCCGACACTCAGGAGCGCAACCCGATTACCATGGAGAGAAAGAGACGATAATCCTGCGCAGCCTTGGGAACAGGCGGCGAACTTGAGCTCGATGGGTCGTCATCATCACAAAAGCTGTAGAGCCAAGCAGTCCTAAAGCCACCGAAGCGAACCCGCGTTGTATGTATGTGAGGGATAAACGCATCTCGGTCAAGTTGAATGCCTTGAGGTAAGGGAGAGTATCACCTTGATTTCGGCCCGGCACTCCTGAGAGGGTAGTACACCTGAAAGAACGCAGGAGGAGGCAATAGTTCACCATGTAGCAATGAGAACACGTTCAAAGGCAAAACCGTGGTCGTCGTGAGCGAAAATGTTCGGCGGAAATTTTTGATGTACTCGATGATCTCACATCAGATCTCGTCTGGAGATATTTGAGATCTGGGTGGCTGTATATCTGTCACATTTTCCAGCTCTCAAGGTTGAGCGGCGTCGTATGCAGCGCGTTGCAAGCGTGAGTGGTACAGACTTGGTTTGTACAATTGGCACCGAGCTTTCGATTATACCTTCGTCAGGTTAGGTTTTAAGGCACCCAAAGGAGATAAGCTTACGAAGCTGCCGGGCTTCGTAAGTTGAATAACTTGTGCGGCGTCGTGAGTATGGAAATAAGAAGAGCATTGATTAGCAAATCCGAGAGACCTAGACTTTCTCTGGGCAGACACGTTGTTGATTATCGAATCAGCGACGTCAACAGAAAAATGATGGATCAATATCCATGCCGAGAGGCTCCCCGCTTATGACCAGTGTCAAATGGGTAAAGAGTGTATGGGGGGATACAGTGTCCCAAAGAGTCTTGAACAACTGATGCTGTCGTATTTGAGATTTCATTAATTCGGGCTGGAAATCCGTTCATAAAACCTATCGAGAACGGAGTTTTGACAGCGAAAGATTAAAAGCGTCCGATGCCAGGGTAGTAATGCAGGGGTGAACAATGGGACAAGAGTCAAGGGAAACACTACGCGCGAGTGACTCGGGGATCTTTGGTTCTAGTTCGGGGTTACACCTCAAAGTGCTTTTCTGTTCTGATGAAGATGAGGAAGGTCGTGTGACAAATCGGCGATGACCAACCTTGTTACACATCTCTTTTCCACGATCAGGACTTTTTTCCCATGGATTATGTCGCAATCTCTTTACACAGGGACTTTTTGCCGCCGACTGGACAGCTGGGCCCCGAGTCTTTCCGTTCAAACGACTGATAGGTCGAAAGCTTTGCCCCCTTCGAGCATCCATGGCTTCACGGCTGCTTACTTTCAGGTGTGTATTATCAAGAGCGAAAGTCATGACTGACTTGTAATTGCAAACCCGAACAGTCATAAACTGACATCACCTCACGTGTGTGATCGCCGGGCACTCTTGTGTGATAGGAGCCGATGCCACACTTGGTTCCGAAGTGGTGCAAGACCTTTATCAGCTCAAGCCTCTCTTCTTCCCCATCGTTTTACCCTCATCAGATCCAAACCTATGTCGACAGCCAGAGACACGATTTCCCAGTCCAACATTGCCTTGATGAAGACCGAAACTGACGGATCCTTCAAAAGGGCAGATGCGTCTTTCAGAAACATAATCCAAAAAGGAGCGAAATTCGAGCCCGATGCTGGCAAGTTTTCGTCATTCCTACGTATCGCATATGGTTTCGCTGAGTGCAGGCACAATTTTCTAGACAGGTATCACCTCTATGTTTCCTACGCTTGCCGTATGTCTGTCCTGCAAATCATCTTACGTTTTGTCCTAATACGATGACATTGACTTCCAGCGTGGGCAACCAGGACGTTGATCGTCAGGAAGTTAAAGGGTCTCGAGCAAGTCATTCGTGAGATGCATTCGCCCTGCATGAAAGTTTCCCATATTCTTATCGCGCTCCAGCGGTCACTGTCGTGTCCCCCCGTATGGGCGCTAGCGGTTGGCCCTTTGCCTCGGTGGACCCCTTCCCGGCCGCGGACGCTGACCCGTTGTATCACGCTGAACATGTTCGAGACTTATACCTGAAGGCCGATCCCAGTTATGGTGGAAGGTTCGTCAGAAACGTGCACCCTCCCGCTCGACAAACGTTGATTGCCTTTTCCCTCCCCTCCCCTTCTTCTCAGGTTCACAGTACCCGTTTTGTGGGACAAAAAGCTTGGAACCATCGTGAACAACGAAAGTTCAGAGATCATTCGCATCTTCAACACGGCTTTCAATGAATACATCCCTGCCGAGAAGGCCAAATTGAACTATTATCCCAAAGAGCTGCAGTCGGAAATTGATTCCTTGAACGAATGGATTTATCCCAACATCAACAGTACGATTACATTTACCCCGTGATAGGTGGGGGTTGGGAAAGATTTTGTGCTTACCTATTTCTCACAGACGGTGTGTACCGGTCTGGATTCGCAACGACCCAATCAGCCTATGAAAAAGCCGTACACGAGGTTTTCGCTTCGCTCGACAGGCTTGAAAGGGTTCTCGAAGGAAAGGATTATCTGGTCGGAAACACGCTCACCGAGGCGGACGTGAGATTGTGGGTCACCATTGTAAGCACCCTTCAATTATGGTTTCTTTAGGCTGCCTCGTCCTGTCTTCTTTCATTCACTTCACCCCTTTTTTTTCAAAAAAATAATAATGTCTCATCGGGTTTCTAGATACGATTTGACCCGGTCTACGTTGGACACTTCAAATGTAACCTCCGCACCGTTCGCGGTGACTATCCCAATATACACACGTAGGAAGAAGCACATGCCTTTCAAATTTCTGTGAGGGTTGGAAATTGACCCTTTGGTGTCAACAGATGGATGCAGAAGCTCTATTGGAACAACACAGCCTTCAAGGATTCGACCAACTTTGAGCACATCAAAACTCATTATTACTGGTCTCACCCTTCGGTTCGTTTCTGTTTGGTTCCTCACCATATCATTCCTCATCTATCCAATTCTCCACTTGCTCTTCCTTCAGATCAACCCTACGAGGGTCGTTCCGGTCGGTCCCATTCCCAACATCAAACCGTTATGAAAGAAAATTTCGAGACTAGTGATTTTGTTATCCATGTATGTCGGATACGCTGCAGGGGTATTTGTAGCGCCGCAGTGCTGGATAGCTTTTGCCATACTCATGAAAATTCAAAACTTGAGTTTCATCAACCTAAGGGTGAAAGAAGATGATTTGTCCACATGAACATACAAAAGAACGTTCGTGAAAGGGGGAGGAACGACCGCATCGAGGAAAAGACGGTGAGGAATAGATAAGGTGTCCGTACTGTTCGTTTTGATCATAGAAGAGTTATTGACGTCATCGGCTGAGTCTGAATAGCGCCCAGCGTCCCTACCAAGCCGGTTTACAACACCACGAACGCTCCGACGACTGAGAAAAGTGCGCCTGCTCCCAGGGAGATAGTCAACTGCTTCCAGGCATCAACGCGGAGGGATATCGCCGCGCCCGTCTGCGATGGTGACGACCCACTTCCCGATTTAGATCCAGTGGCGCCGCCCTGCGTCGAGTGTGAGCCCGCAAGTGTGGAATCGGAAATGGGTGAACCCATTGATGACGACCGGAAACCCACCGAAGTGCCCGAACCTCCAGGACCAGATGTACTTGTCGGTCCTACAGTCCCAATGCTCGTCCCAGAGATGAAAAACCCATTCCCGATCGTGCTGACACTAGCACATGAGGACGAGGAAGGGATGGGATGGGCGAGGGGCGTCACTGGCTGTCCCTGATGGAACGTGGAGGTGCCGTAGACACCCATAGGCTGTCGAATAGAAGAATGCGAATTCAGTAAAGATTGCAAGGGGTGAATTATGGATTTGATAGATTTCGAGATAAAAGAACTGGGAACGAGGCAACATGGCAAAAAGGAAGCAGCGATCAGAGTAAAGGGGAAGGATAGATACCTCGCCACTGTCTCCCTGACAATTCTCGAAAACTCCAGCGTCATAGTTGGCGGGCATATTCCAGGCGCAGCCCATGACATCGTAAACGTGTTGGCAAAACGTTGGAGCTTGTGGGCCTGGTTTACAGGCTCGGAAGCAAAATTGGGTATCAGACACGAAATTCTAGCGATGCATATTTTATTTTCGACGGAAAAGGGGTAAGTCAAAGAAATGGGATAATTTCGTTTATACATACCGTCCATTCATGAATTTGTTCTAGCTGTCCAAACGCAGAAGAAAACACAAGGCCGCCGATTGGATTGCCATTGCCATCAGCTCCATGGGGATCAAGCTAACGCAGGGAAGGTGAGGGAATTTGAGTAGTTTTCTTTGTCGCGAGGCAGCGCGCATACCTCTCCCTATCAGGTTGGATGCAAGATTAGACTGATGTTCCATGTAAAGAAGTGACATGTACTCACCCCGGAGTCTCCAACGGGGATGTTAAGGAGGGTGAGGTTTCCGGTACCTATTGAAGGGTTTACGTGATATGGGAAAATGTTCACACTTCGTGGTAGTTGTGACGTGTGAGGAATTGAGCGTACCAGTGATTTGCACAAAGTCTGGCGTCTGTACGAAGTGTGCGCCCGTAATGGCCCCGTCAGGAATGAGACGAGTCCCGGTACCGTTCTGCGGATGGATGTGGGTACTGCAAGACGAAATAGTGGAAGCGAGACCAGACCTTGATGCACCATGCGACTTCGATACGCTAGACGGAGACTTGGGATGAGAGAGGATCTCATGTGAAAGCGGGACAAAGTAAAACAGCATGCCTCTGTGTTCCCAATGACAGACCCTGGACCTTGATCTGGGGGGGACCAGATGCACCAGTCGGTGACGGAATTGACTGTACAGTTAGAAAGTGGAAATTTGGGGTCAGCCCAATGCAACCAAATTCTCAGCGTACGTTACGAAAGGGCTTTGAAACTTACTGTACGCATTTTGGCACATCGACGTCTGGTTCAACGCTGTTCCACATTGGTTAGTCCCAGTCTGCCCTTCCTCAGTCGTGGGTGGAACATTGCTAGGAAGGTAAGTGGCACTATAGGTTTGTGCTTTTACTGCAGAAATGAAGAGGAGAGAAGAGAAAAACAGGAGGGACATGACGAAACCAAAGACAGAGATAGATGGTTGTGGTTGTAACAAGAGCCGTCAAACGGCAGGACGACTGACATGATGGGCATCCCACGGATGGCAGAAGCCACGAGCAAAGGTGCGTCGGTAAGCAGCCTGGGTCATGCCACCGGTGCGAGACAGAGGATAATAATAGCATTCCCACCCCGCGATTGACCCGCTCACAGCCGCCTCTGAAACCATCATGTTGAATTGGAGGCGACGTGCTGTAAGTCGTTCGCATGTCGGCGGAGTCGTTCTGTAGACCAAGTATACGCTGCTGAAGGGAGCTGTCATACCGCCCTTGATCCTGCGCTCCGATGAGAAGGTTCTCATCGCTTGGTATGATTAGTTCGCTTTCAATTTTTCTTGTGAATTTCCTTGACGGCAACAACGAGGAGTGTCATCGCATTTCGCACCCAAGAGAGTCTTGAGGCCGTCCAAGGATCTGGTTAGAGGATGAGAATTTTTTCAAGTCGGACTTCCCTGCCGACCCTGCGGCTGAAAAAGCGCATAGGAAACGTTGCTTTGGCTTGTTTTGGTCTTGTTATTTTCAAGAGGTTTCAAGAAAATTATGTAAATCAAAAAATTGCTTTTAGGTAAAATTGTTTTTATTTTATTTTCATTTCCAGATTTGTTCTGTCACTGGAAATCAATGTTTTTTTGTTTTTGTTTTTTTGAATTGGGGCTGACAGCGATTGATGGGGGTGAGTGGAGAGTCACAAGACGGTCAAAACGATTGGAAGAGAACATGTGGCCCGAGAGAGACGCACACGTATGGGTTTGTATTAAGCGAAGGAAAGCAAAAGAAACCTCAATAATCAGTGAGTGTGTCCGGTGCCGTCGTGCCCGTCCGAGTTCTTTGGGGACGAGCACACCCTTGATCTTCGAAATGAAAGCTGACGGTTTCTGTTTCTCTCATAGAACGCTGGGTAAAGATCTGGTAATAAAGTTAAGCACTGAATGAGTCCGGACCTTGGAATTTACTAGCAGCGGATCTTCACGCAAAGAAAGGGACCACCAAGAGCTATGCTCAGTTTATCTCCATTCCATTTACGTGACATATAAATCGCACCTTTTAGTTGTTCTCCCCTCCCCCTCGAGTTTCTTTCCTCGGCAAAAACCCCGATCAGCCACCACTCGATTATCTACTTAAACTCCAGCCTCTCTCCTTCTGTACATCTCATCTCCCGCCCAACATGTTTGAACTTCTTCCACTCTTGACCGCCCTTGACCTCTCGACCCTCGCCCTGTTGCTTCCACTCGCCTTTGTTCTCGTCCATCTTGTACCCTATATTCTTGACCCTCATGGTCTTCGCCTTTACCCTGGTCCGTTCATTGCCAAGTTCTCAGATGTTTGGCTCGGCTGGGTATGTCGCAACGGTCATCGTTCCGAGGTCGTTCATCAAATGCACTTGAAATATGGTACGTCATACCTCCCCCCTCACAGCTTCAAGTTCCGTTGCCTTCGTTTCCAACACCGCGCTTATTCTTGTTTCACTACCCCTCAGGCCCGTTTGTCCGCCTCGCTCCCAACCATTTATCCATCGCGGAGCCAGACGCCCTTTCCCTTGTTTATGCTCATGGCAATGGCGCTCTGAAGTCAGAATTCTATGACGCTTTCGTTTCCATTCAGCGCGGCGTGTTCAACACGCGGGATCGCAACGACCACGCCCGCAAGAGAAAGATTATCTCCCATATCTTCTCTCAGAAGAACGTTGTCGAGTTTGAACCCCAGATTCGTCATTATGTCCGCCTCCTCATCAAACAATGGGATCGCCTTTACGAGTTAGCCGCGAAAGGTATGTCAGGTTCGGAAGGAGAAGGTGGCTGGAAGGGTGAGGGTGGACGACTTTGGCTCGATTGTCTTCCCTGTAAGCCAAAACCCCCAAATGCTGTTGCTTCGCCTCACGTTTTGTCCTTTTACCAGGGTCAAACTACTTAAGTTTCGACATCGTGGGCGATCTCGCCTTCGGCGCTCCTTTTGGGATGTTGGAAGCGGCCAAAGACTCCGCTTTGGTACCGAAGCGTCAGGAAGACGTCATGAAGTCGTACGGCAGCAAAACGGCGGCTGAGGTTGTCCAAATCCCGGCTGTCCAAATCTTGAATGGTCGCGGAGAATATTCCATGTCCATGGGCGTACTCCCAGCTTGGTGGCGACCCTTCGTTCGCCAACTCCCATGGTATAAACGTGGCCAGGCGGACGTGAAATCCTTGGCAGGAATCGCCATCATGGCCGTCGCGAAACGTCTTGCCACTCCCACCGATCGCGTTGACTTGTTGAGTAAACTTAAGGCCGGCTTGGATAGCGATGGGAACCCAATGGGACGAGAAGAATTGACTGCCGAAGCCTTAACTCTTCTCATCGCGGGCTCTGATACCACTTCCAAGTGAGGATGATATTTATTCCGCATTCTCGAACGTGTCTGATGTGTCCGTATCCTGTTCAGCTCGACATGTGCCATCATTTATCATCTCGCCCGTAATCCACACATTCAGGAAAAGCTTCAGAAAGAATTGGATGAAGTGCTCGGGATGGAGGACGAAACTATTGCAAATGGAGATCAAGTCAAGTGCTTGCCCTTCCTCGACGCCTGTATCAACGAAGCCATGCGCCTTCACTCTACCTCTGCTCTTGGTCTTCCCCGTGTCGTTCCTGAAGGAGGGTTGACCATCCTCGACCAATACTTCCCCGAGGGCACTGTGCTCAGCGTCCCAAGCTATTCCATTCATCGAGACACGAAAGTCTGGGGCGATGACGTTGAAACTTTCCGTCCTGAGCGTTGGTTTGAACGTGACGCGGTTGCAATGCAGAAGACTTTTAATCCCTTTTCGGTTGGGCCAAGGTAAGGTTTACGCGCGATTCTCGGGTAAACGTCTCGTGCTCATTCATTGTTGTCTCACATTACAGGGCTTGTGTTGGACGCAATTTGGCATATCTCGAGCTTCAAATCATTGTTTCTTCTATTCTCCGTCGCTACCATATCGTGCTTGAGAACAGCGATCAACCTGTGAGTCTATTTCGTCCTTGATCTTCTGATATCGCGGACCCTGATCCTTTCATCAAGCTTGAGACTCGTGAGGGCTTCCTTCGCAAACCCCTCGGATGCAAAGTCGGCATCAAGCGACGGGAGTTGTTGTGAGTTTCGGTGTGGAAAAGAATGAGCCAACAGGGAGGTTTCGAGCTATCCCACATTATTGTAAATATCACACTTGTAGGGCTCCCAGTGTATATACTTGTGAACATTATTACCTATGAATACTCTTAGATTTGAAAAGGATGAGAAGGTTCTCACGGAATGCAGGGGTTCTCATTCCGGAGGCGATGCCCGAGACCTAAAACTGGACAACGCGGCGAGCCCCTTTTGCGCAGAGGATCTGAAACTGTAGGAATGCTCTCAAGCAGCCATGTCCTCAACGACCACAACACCCGCCTCGGCCCCTTCCCCTACTGAAGACAATTTCTTCACCCCAGGCAGCTCACCACCCCTTATTCTCGCTTTCTTGGCCATTGGGATTTTCAGTGCCGCGATGATCGCCGTGTTTGGTTGGAGAAGAGTCCAATTCGGACGGGCCTGGACTGCCGCTCAACAACAGGCAGCTGCCGATGCTGCACTTGGTGGTCGAGATCTCAGTCTCGGGGATCCACCGAAGCTGTGGGATTACTGGACAGAAGTGAAGAGCCTTGAGACATCCGCTTTCATCGAGCAACAACAACCCGCCCCATGGCGGGACATGCTGGTGCGTCTTTAGGAACCATTCTACACCCACCCTTACCCCCCCGTTCCTGGTTAACCTCATTCTTTTGATTTGATCAATACTGATATCCTTTTCTTTGATACCTTTTCCTTTCACCGATCCTTCCCTCGACTTCTTTCTGGACTTTCTTCTTTGTGCATACTTCCTGCTTCGATCTTCTTAAACGAACACCGCCTCGATTGTCTTGTTTGTATGCAACCGCACAATGCATTGTACACACGCACACACGCAAATCATTGATAAATATCCCTCTCCTCCTTCCCTCAAAAAACCTCCGTCCGCGCGTGCCGAATCTAGCCCTTGTCTGCTGCCGTGGTTCTCTCCGAGGAGCATGCAGCAGCAGCCAAGCCTGGGAGCACCACGCCGCGACCTCCTTCCTCCTCTTCTTCTTCGACAGGTCGCGGATACCGATACGACGTTGTCCATGAACATCTAGCGAGATTCTTGCGGAACTTTCGCCATCCACGACCATCCAGACCACGACGTCCCGCAGTCGTCGTCGTCCCACCTCGGCCAGACTCGTACGACCACGATGTGAAGACTTCGACAACTACAGCTCCATCGGTAGCTGCTTCGGTATCTGATCCCGATGTATTGCGGGTTGCCGTGGCGATCTTGATGCCTTCGCCCAATCGACGTCTTTCGCATCGGCAGAGTAGAAGTGAGGGGCAGGTG
>CEMH01204034.1:45137-55472 GCA_001179725.1 Macrocystidia cucumis | reverse complement strand
TTGGGACATTGGCGCTCTTTTTTCTCCCGTTATTTACTCCACTGCGCAAAAACTGCTTTCGACCTTCTCTGGTGTTGTATTGATTGAAGCGGGGAAGGAAGGCGACATGAGTCCGTTATGGTCGGTGAAAACTGTGAAACGAGCAGGGTTGGTAATAGTCAGCATTTTTTCGTTATCAAGCCGGAGCAAAGGTTTTGGATGGACAAATGTGTTTACCTGGATGAATAAATCGAACGAGTTTCTGTATCATTCAGATGGAATATGTATGAATAGATACAGAGGATCAATGGGCAGGGTGGTCTTTCTTCGATCAAGAAGCGAACCAGAGTGAGTTTGAATAGCGACGACGATGGAAAGGAAAACACAGGGATTGGTAGATACATTTGAAGGGACGCAGAATGATGGAGGCGATGTTGTGATGGGGTCCGGAGAAATGACGGGAGGGGCCGATGGATCATTTGGGACGGCGAAGGGTCAATATACAGCTTTCATCGTCATCCAGTGAGGCCGAAAGGCCACCAAACCAGGTGTGCTTAAGCAAACAGTCGACCCTCAGAACGCCATGTGAATGGACCTCCGCTGGATCCATTGAGATTCGCCAGCGTGCATCAAAAACCCTGCCAATGCGATCCCGTTGTTTGGCGGAAAGGTGATCCCACTCCTCGTGCGTGAGCTGGGTTTGCAGGGTGGTATAGATGGCGTTGAGGACGTCGAGGATGTTGACACCCTGTAGGTTCTGCACCTTTATGGGCCACAATCCTGGAAAAATGTCGCAGGTAACGTGAAGATGGGTGATGGGAGGGGATGTCGCGTGCTGATCAAGTTCGAGGTTGGAGAGGGGAACATCAAGAGCGGATACGTGGCGGGCGTTCTGAAAGGGTGGTTCTCGTAGGTCCCAGAGTATGTGGGAGCAATGGCCAGGTTCAATGTCGTGTTGGGAGTACTGGAGTAATGGGTTAAGATTAACGGGAGACATGGATGGAACGGGGACTTGCTAGCAAGAACAACCTCCGACGGAGGGATCCTTATAACAGGGGCGGCATTAAAAGTGGAGAAGGCTGACACTGCCCTGTAGGTAAGGAAAGCGGGCAGAGGGTAGACAAAAGAAGGTAGAGTGGATAGTCGAGGAAGGGCGATGGGGCGCGTCAGTGTTATCATCGCATGATGGTCAAAGAGCGATGAGCTTTACCACCAATAATCATCAGCACAGCCTCTGGAAAGAAAATCACAGGGACACACATAAACCATGGTCCGATTTGGGTCAGGGACGCTACCCCAGTAGTTAGGGATGGACCTTGGCCGTGTGGACTTGCCTTGACGATGGAAATTTTTGCACTGCAGAGTTCAAGGATATTCGAAGTGGAAGGGAACTGACAGATCGAATCGCGGTGGGTTAGAGGGAAAAGTGCGGAATCGCCAATAGTATTTCGGACCCGAGGGGAGGGGTTACGACTGTGGTCTGTAAAAATTGATCTTGGTGTTGGTCGGAGCGACGGAAAATCGCCACTCGAGAAGAGTTGGGCTTCCAGAACACGGAGCAGACCCTGTCCCTGATGGATTGACAGGCAGCAACGTCCATCATGATATCTTGGCTGCCAACGACAACCAAGAGACCCATCCCTGCATTCCAAATTACGGTAAATTGGAGTCAACCCAAAAAATTACTCATGGGGAGGTATTGTTCTGAGCATTGGCTGCTCACGATCCCAGTAAGTTCCGGGAGATGTTGACTTACCACTGGAGATACGCGTGTGTGCAGTACTAAGCGGCAGTGCGCCTCGTCGTGGACCGCCCAACTCAAACAAGCCAAAATAAGCGCTGAAGCCATCACATAGCCAAACTTGATGGTCCCTGGACCAGGATGCCGTGGACTTCGTGTGGCGCGGAAGCTCCATCGTTCCGAGAACACTCTAAGTCCGTCCCAACAATCGCTGATCCTGCGGGAGGGCTACGTGTACGACCTGCCGTCTGCTTATCAGAGTTGATCGGGCAGGTATTCCAGAAAGTGGACAGCAGATTGCGCGTAACAATACAGCTTTAAAACTGTGTGTTAGCTGGAAGTGACAGACTCAACGGAACGGGCTGAAGTGCTCATGTTCTTCACATTTCAAGATTTCCAGTCACAAATTCCCTTCCTCGGAAGAGACATTCGGATGAGCGAAACTGCGGATTGTGCTCATGCTGGATCATCGTGCCTCCTTCCGAACACAGCCCCTGTTCCAGTACGTTCAAAGTGGACGTGACAGCGCTACAAATCTGGAACAATGCGAGCATCGTGTTCGGACATCTCTGCTCCTATCACTGAGTCTTTGCGGCTAAATCACCCTTGAGAATGGAAACTCTCCAAAAAGGCTTAAAGAGATGTTGCAAACGTCAGCATTGTGTTCTTGCGGGAATACAATTAAAGGCCAACCTGTTGGAANTTGGAAGGCAAAGGATAATGAGGTTCTGACGCTGGTTGCAGCTGAGGTTGTTATTGGTTATTTGGTCCTAGAAGGGATGTTTTGGTTTGCTTGGTGAACCTTTCATTGTAAGCCTCAAACTGTGGCATTCGGTCATCCATGGCGCGCTTTCGGGCTTATACCAGCGACAGCAGCGACGAAGACGCTCAGGACGAAAAATCAACAGAACTACAACCAAGTCATCATGAAGAAACAGATCTTGACAACGCGACTGACAACGAATCAGTAGCCTCCAGCTCGTCAGAACTTCACGAGGAAGATCTCGCACCCTCTCGGACGAAAAGCCAAGGCAGCCGTCGAAACGCATTGCGTCAAGATGAAAATGGAGACTACCATCACTACGAAGCAGACTCCGACGATGAAGAAAGCAGTGACAAAGCGGGTGTTCGCGTCTCCGCTTCGTCTTCTGCATCATCCCCACCTCCACGCCCTCGCGGCGACCCCACGATCATACCTTGGGCTCAACATGTCGGCGTCGACCCTCAGAAGATGCATGTCATGCAAACATCTCTATTTCGCGTGCCAGAGGAAGCGGCTCTACTGAAGTCGCTGAACCGACCCTCACCCCATCGCCAACTCCTGGCGCTTCCACATCCATTATCCCGCAAGCACAGCCGGGACTCTGATGGAGACGGTCTGCGCACTGACTCGAGGGAGGTTAGTATCGAAAAGCACGTACATTACATATTTCTCATCTCTATGCACCTCAGCGCGCATCGTTCGCCCAAAATATCGAACCCCTGACGTATCGCCCGTCACGCAAATATGCACGCGTCGGAAGTGCCGCCTCCGTCGTAGCTGGAAATGAAGGTGCTCTACTTGACGCTGGGCTTTCATTAGGCCGCTCATTCCGAGTTGGTTGGGGCCCCGGAGGAACCCTCGTTCACCTAGGATCGTTTTGTGGGCCTTCGTCTAACCCGTAAGGCTTTCTTTGACCTATGATTTGATTCCTTATCACAATGCCGTCTCAGCTCAATATCTGCGAACTCTTCCGTGGTGTATAAGACTACCGTCCCAGTCTTTTCGACGACTGCATCACATTCCGAGGCCCTGGCGCTTTCTTCAAAGCTCCTCCAACACCACCTGTCGAACTCTCCCATCGAACCTGACGATGATGGAATTCCATTTGCCAATCCATCTCCTACCGCTCTCGAGTTCAGTACATTCGCCTCCCTTTTCCCAACCACAGACAGATCCTATGAGGCATCTTTGTTCCGCCTTGGCCACGCTCTGTTCGACCCCATCCAACTCACTTTAGGGCGAAGCGTACCCCTCAGTATACAACATCGCGTTATTAATATCCGGCGAAAGGCTGCACTGTCCGCCTGGCTTGAAAACGCAGTTGCATCTGCGGTGGAAACCGATCTCCGCAACAACCCTCAAACAAACGCGGCTGGTGTTGCATTTATGCTGCTCACTGGGAATCAAGTGGAAAAGGCTTGTCAAGCCGCCGTCAGTGGTGGTCTTGTCAAGCTTGCAACGCTGATATCGCAAGCGGGTGGCGATGCGGAATTCCGCGATGACCTTGACCAACAGCTTGAAATATGGAGGGAACAACGAATAGACGTCCACATCGATGATAATATTCGGAAGGTGTACGCTCTTTTGGCCGGAAAGGTTGATGGTCCTGTGGAAGGTTCCAAAGGCGGTGGTCAGGAACGATGCGCTGATGTTGATGTGCTGAAGGGGTTAGACTGGAAACGGACATTCGGAATGCATTTGTGGTTCTCAGAACCGGTGGATGCCCCCATTTCCCAAGTTTTCCAAGCATATAACGGGCAACTCAAGGACACGTCGTTGACCGCAAAACAACGAAACGTTGCCCAGCCGACGTTGTGGGATACCAAAAGGGACAACGTACCAGATTCGCGTTGGAAGCTACCCGACGTACCACCAACAACCGACTCCTCTTTCTCCCTCATTCGGTTGCACGCTGATCCCGCGTGTTCTCTTTCGCATGTGCTTTCCCCTCTATCATATGGCGCGTCACCATTGGATCTCGGACTTGCATGGCATCTCTACATCATCCTGTCTCGTTGTATGCGGATCCGGGACTTTTCTGACAGAGGGGACCCAGGTAACAGACGGAAACGAGTTGGTGGACTGCGAGATCTGAGCCCCGATGATGACGAGGAATCAGAGGAGGAAAATCTCGTGGATGGTCATAGCCCGAGTGCAGACTTGCTTGCGAGCTCATATGCCTTCCAACTTGAAAGCTTGGGGATGATTCAGGAAGCTATCTTTGTGCTATTGCACATTGAAGGGTCAGCAGGGTCAGTGATCGTCTCCGTTCTGTGTGGAGGCGGAACCTCATCAAATGTTTCGTCTCTAGGCGAGAAAAGGCAATTAAGGACCTTTTGGGTCGATCAGCGAGCGACCTGGACGAATGGATGACCCGAGGTCTCGTTGGGAGCCTCAAACTTCCCATGTCTTGGGTCAACGAAGCCAAGGTATGCGCAGTCCACTTGCTCCAATTGTCGTTGGGACTTGTCCTGAATGGAAACTTTGTTGGAAATTTGAGGCTGTATATGCCCTTTCGAACGGTAGAGTTTATCAGGCGTACGAACTTTACCTGGCAGCCGGTCTGTACAACCCCGCCCACGATATCGCTGTGCTTGAACTGGCTCCGGAGGGGGTGCTGCGACGAGATCTGGATTTGTTGCAAAGCATCTTCAAGAAGTTTGTTGGTCACGCGGTAGATGATTGGCATATCCGTGGCAAGGTGAATCCCCCTCCCTACCTTACCACTTCGGAAATGACAAACGTTTTGATCTCACTTGCCTTACAGACGTTCCTGGATTACGCACACATTATGAAACGCGTTCCGCAGCTGCACGAAATGGTCGAAGATGCAGACGCTATACCTGATGCGGCTGAAGCTCAAGAGCTTGAAGACCTGACGAAGAGTATACCCAAACTCATCGGCATTCTCCCCGACGTCCTTCGCAATCGATCTGATGCACGGCACAATGCCGCGCTTGCAGAAATGATGAGCAAATTGGTGTCATTGATGGATCGCATAAAGCCCTTGGCTCTGGTGAGTTGTTGCACCTTTCAATCCGACAATCACATGTCGCGCCGCCCCGGTTGGTGCATACCCACTGACACATGTGCAATTACACCCACAGTTACAAGTTCAAATGCCTTATCTGGACGAAACGACCAAATTACAACATATTCACTCGACCGCGTATTCCCGGTTTTTGAAAAGTATCGCAGTATAACCCTTGTTTTATCACCCATAATGCTGTCTATACCTTTTGTTTTTCTTTTCTCGAACCAACCCGGGGGAACGAACAGCTTAGCGACCGGATGCGGTTTCTTGGCGCGCCCGCTTGCTTGCTTCATCTCCGACTTGCCAGGAACGATAAAGATATTCGAGAAGCACATGGTAATGAGGGGGGGTGATAATCGGAAAGAAGTACATTTCTATGGCAATGCACGTTGGTATATGTAGCGACAATCAACCCCTTTGTTACTCCGCGGCGATGGGGGATCAGTAGGTTCACGCGCCGTAGATCTTCAACCATTGAAGATCAAAGTACGCATTAGCGAAAGCGGAAGGGTTTTTGTTCACATAGTCTGGACACAAGGAGGGAAATCGCCGTGGATCAGATCAGATCAGCACTCTTAGTAGATGAACAAGAAAAATGTCTGAAGACTGACCGACACAGCTGGATGGGCACCCAGACGAACTATATGTGTTTCCTGCCCAGTCGCCACCTTTACGTATCATTTGTTGATTAGATATGGGCAGACGGGAGTCAGTGGTTTCTTGGGGTGACGAAAATGGAGATCAAAACTTACAAAAGGTCACTGATAGTATGCGACGATCAGTGATGCGGGTGATCGATGAGGCCATCATCAGCGAACAAAACAACAAATTTGAAATAGATTCATGACGTGAGAGGCGAGGCTGTTAGTTGCCAAGTTGTAAATACTCACAGTTGATGACGATGTTGTGTGCACCGAATTTTTGCGAGATCGGGCATGAGTTGCTTGGGAAGAAGGCAGAAGGGGTTCCCTACGCGATGAGTTGACATTAGAAAGAAGATTGCAACATCAGGATAAGGGTAGAATTAGGAAAGAAAGCAGTAGAGAGAACCAAAGGCTGTGACCAGTGAAATCGCATCGTTTGGTCGAAGTCCGACGTACCCAATTATCAGTGTTTACATTTGACGATCCACTTGACACATCACCAGGGGCGCCCGCTTGCCTTGACCAGAACCAAACTTTGATGAAGTCGTTGGTACGCTCAACGGCAAACCTGGGCAAGGACTTCAGTTACTTCCCAGACAACCGCAGCCGCGCGGGTCTCGGAAATTCGCTTACCAGCCGCCGCCAGCGTTGTTCAATGCGGGGCCGTAGCTCCGGTTATCGTTCATCTTGACACCACACCCTGCGTTCCCTGTCGCAGCAACGTCGCAGTTGTTCTGCACCGATGTCCTGTTGTCAGAATGGTCAGGATTTTCCAAGAAAAGTGTTCGATAGCAGAGAACCGGAGCCAATTGTTGAGAGATTGATGTGGCGAAGAAGACAACCATCCACTAACCCTGTTTGAGAGCGCGATGCAGGCATTGAGCACCCTAAACAGCGAGAGTGAGAATCATGAACATGACCACGACGACAAATGAGATCAAACATCCATCACGTTTGTGGGCTTACCTGCGTTGGTGTGTAGCGTTGCTTGATTGGGGCCTTGATCGTTAACTCCCTCAAGGATGTCGATCTCTCCCTAATAACGTCGTCAACTACCACGACAAACGCCAAACAACGAAGATGATGATGGGTGTAGCCATCGGGGTTTTCCTAACTCAGTCGTGTGCGATAACATACCTGGTTTGGCCAATCAGGACCAACCGTCCACAAAGCGGGCCAAGTCCTTAAAATAGCGAAGTGTTCGTGAGACCGAAACACCCTAACTGGGTGGAAAAAACTCACCCGCAACCCTGCGGCATATGTCGAACGCTGAATCTACCGTCGTTGAAGGACAAGATAAAGAAATCATGAGTCAGCATATGATTTGTCGAGGAACCATCACAACCAAAGAGATCTTTGATGAGAGCAATGGCCTAAGGAAGCACCGAGGTTCTCACATAGTGACTCCGTTTTTGAACTGCTTTTTGGATTGCAATCGCACAGAATTTCTGCCCGGACCGCTGGGATTCAACGTTGTCTTGAAATCAGAGCGAAGAATGAAATGGTCCCCAGAAGCAAACGTCAAGTTTTGACTGGCAGCAGTGGCGGCATTGACGTAGTTGCTTTGGTTAGCATTCCATTGAGTATCAAAAGTGCCACAAACATATAAAGAAAAACGAGACTCACACACGCCCATGAGTAGGATCTGCAAAGGTTTGATAGTCAAAGTTGTCGATGAAGCCTCGACCTGAGTAGCTGTCCGTCTGGCGGTAGCTGGCACCAAAAGCGCTCCCCGCGAACAAAGACAGGACGACCCATGTATAGAGGGAGGGAGAGGCGACCATTGTGAGATTTTTTGATTTTTTCACAGCTGAGGAGGAGGCGGACAGAGTCTGTTGGTCGAACTCCTGGACATCGAGCAAAGAAGATCACATTTATACGAAAACATTCAGAGACTTACACATGGAGGACAAGTCTCATGGTTGGACGGCACCCGATGTACGGAATTCTAGAGATGACACTGGAATGTTGCCATTTGCTTACGAGACTAGCACGTTGAAAAATTGCTCGCAGGTTTGGTTCTCCACTTGCTTGCAAAAACAAGCTTCTTTGGCCTCAGCGCATGTTGAAGTGATCCTTTGGGCAAAGTGGCACGCTAACAGAACGCATCTGACATTGAACAACATCGTCGAGAAGATGCCAAGCTGGAGATTTAGAGCACATGAGAGGCTTTCCATTGGATCCTGTGAACAACAAAGCGCGCTACGGAAGCAACCTAGAGCGGCAAAACCTCCTGGGTCCATTGAAAGGGAAAAAAAAGGTTCATTCACGAGGTTGGGATGTCGAATTAAACCGAAGTAGTAGAAGGCAGATCAAGAGCGATCTATCGTGCGAATGAGATGAACCGGCAAATGGGCCCGAAGATGTTCATTTACTGACCTCCATATCGACTGAAAGTGCTTCTGTCCTGAGGCCCCGCGTGGTGGCAAGGAACCACGTGCGAAGGGGCCACAGGTTCCCACCAAAGTGGAGCGAGGCTCTTCCATATCCTCGGCAGTTGTCCAGAGCAACATGTGACCCAAAAGGTAGGTGACCCGGAAGGTTAATTTTGGCCAAATTCGTGGCCTCCTAGAAACTGCTTGGAAGATGAGTGCAGAAATGAAAATAGCAAACTTAAATTCTGTGCTGGGACGATCGCGGCGTCTCTTCTCGCCTCCAGATGTTCGAGCTCCACTTGGACCATCCGATGAACCCATGGGATAACTCGAGAAACACACTGCCGACAGGAGTCTGCAAGAAATTTGTGCCGCCATTCTCTAAACCCACCAAGTAGTAGTCCGGGGCCTAGATGATCAAGACAACCCAGAACACCCATTGTGACTTACGGCGATTCAGCTCGCTACTGCAACTCCATCACCCATCTCTAGGCGGACGTTTCAATGCCAAACGAGTGCTGTCTATCTGAGTTCTCGACCGAAGCTTAAATCCAGCTCCGAGCTTGCGCCGAAAGACTGCCTCCGAGAAGTTAGGCAAGAACTGTCGCGGAAACACAAACCTTGTCATAAAAAAAACCACTTAGCCCCGTGGTCCATTCTGTCAACGGCTAAAACACAAGCTTCCTGTTCTCTTCTTCGCTTGAACACATGGTAAAATGGGCTTGGGAAAGGTACATACCCGACTGCACAGGTGGCTTCTGCTGTCAGCATGAGAGACGCTCCAGCGCACCCCATTTGACTTTTATGGTTTGGGTTTGAAGCATACGGTCGATAACCGGCGCGCCAGACCACGGCAAAACGATTTTCTAAGACCATTTCATGTTCAGTTCCTGAGCCGGTCCCGAAGAACGTCAGTGTCGCGTGGACGACAACGACGAGGACAGCAACGGTCACCGAGGGCCTCTTATAAAACGTGGCGCGTACGAGTATCCAGGGGTCGGAAGGAAATGGAAAGGGGAAAGGCCACGATCCGCTCCAACGACAGCACGGCGCTTGCGCCTGTGCCTGCGTAAGGCGTCGGACGACAACGTACGGAGGGCTGTCACTGCAATGGTAGTCTGAGACTGGTGATTATAAACTTCATAAACGAAACAAGCAAAATATCGTGTTGGCACCAACGCCAGAGGCGGTGTGCGATATACACGGGCGCTTGGGATTCCGAGAAAACCCAAAACGTGAGCGATGTCGCTTTTGCTTTGTATTGACATGCTTACGTCTGCTATGGCTCGGAAAGGGCGGAACCAAACACTTCCCAAGCCCTCCTTCCTCTTTTGGAAAACCCGACTCCCCGATCATTCCATCATCGATCGTCACCACCCATCACCCGGTTGTGCACTTCCAATCGTCATGGTCATAGTCCTCTTCACAAAAAGGAAACAAAAATCACACAGATCGCTCTAGTTCCACATCTTGTCAAAATGATTTTTTGCGCAGCAGACCGAGTAAAACAACAATGGCAACAAGAAGAGAAGAAAAAAAACACAAACACACGCCGCGAAAACTTTGAAGGATGATGTCCATGAGTAGCACCCGAAGTTGCCGACTTGTACGGACGAGTTTCAAAGAAGAAAAGAAAGAAAAGAAAAAAAACCTCAGATCTAAACCCCCCTCATCTCACGATTATCATTGTGTATCCCATGTCTTGCCGACTAGGCGACGAACACCACTTTTGATCCTACGAAGAACAAGAAAGAGGGTTCGACTTTCGCGTTTTACATAGACAGATCTTCTTTCTAGGG
>CEMH01204034.1:28274-45060 GCA_001179725.1 Macrocystidia cucumis | reverse complement strand
ACTGATCTTTACAAAGCTACAAGTGGAGACGGGGAGGGAGGAAGGGGGTGGATTACGAGAGCTGGAAGATAATTCCAAGCGTAAATATTAAAAGCAACAATCATCGTGGAGTCTTGGAAAGTGAGAGAAATATGTTTAGCTACATGCAGGGAAAAATATATATGATAGAATATGGGTTTGTCATGAGAGTAAGGCGAGGTGTTGACGCAGAGTTGGGAGCTTATTCAGAGAGGATTACAATTCATGCCCGGGTAGTGTTCCGCAATGAGCAACAGTGCAGGTGGATTGCTGTGCCGTCGACGGTCGATCGGTAAGTCGTTTCAATCGATGTGGCGGCCGGACTGCAACAAGAGCGCAGCGATGAGGATCGGGTTCAGGAGGTCGTTCTGGAACGCTTCGTTTGACAACTCTAGCGAGACAGAACTTGCACTTCGCGTGATCCGAGCAATACAAGTCCTCTCGGGCGAGTACAGCTGTATACCGCACCCAGTCAGATCTCCTCTATATCGACGAACGAAGATGTGCCGTGCTTACATTGATAGAAGGATGCTCCGGGGACCACACGTACTGCCTCCCCCGAACTTCCATAGTTCTGTACCTATACAGAAACACTGTCAGTTCGTATCCCTGCTACGCGAACTCAAAAACGTCATCAAAAAAGCTCACCGGTGGTCAGCAGACACTTTAAGCCACTCCCCGACGCGCTGTTTCCC
This sequence comes from Macrocystidia cucumis, assembly GCA_001179725.1. Taxonomy (NCBI): domain Eukaryota; kingdom Fungi; phylum Basidiomycota; class Agaricomycetes; order Agaricales; family Macrocystidiaceae; genus Macrocystidia; species Macrocystidia cucumis. Next base: position 44,347 of record CEMH01204034.1, on the reverse strand, counting down.
TAACACGCCCCTGATTTCGACCAGGGGATGTTTCGCGCGCCATTCAATCAACGCGAGGCTCTTCATAGTCGAATCCTTCATCACTGTATAACCCGGGTTATGTGGGTCCGATTCGATGTAGAAGTACACCTGCGACTGCGGGCCGACGATGGTGCAATTCATGAGATCGGGTTTCATTGCCGTCATATAGAAAGTATGAAAGTCAGCAGAGGCGGCGGGAGTCGGGGTGGGGTAAGGGAGAGCCCCGAAGATAGAGATGGAAGGGTTTCCGCTGCTCGAGTCCGCCCAGCTGCCGAAGGGATTATATCCAGCCATTATAAGGGAAGTTGATTATATATGAAGATGAAAGTGTATGAAATAAGGAATTCAGTTAGGAAACCGTGAAATCAGAATAGAAATGAGGGGATGGGATCGTTATGGTGGTGGTCATCCTTCGTCACTTTATATACCCCTCCTTCCCTTTCGGGATAGCAAGTATTAAAGTCGGCGTTGACTATTCCACCTCGAGATCAACAAGATGAATGGCGTTCTCGGAGGTAAATTAATGGTGAAAGAGGCGCCATGCTAAAAGGGAGGAAGGTAAGAGTGTCAGGGCCGGGCGGAGGCGGTCAAAAATGCTGTGGTTGAAAGTTGAAACCCTTCAACACTTTGTCTCCGTAAATCCTTAGATTCCAGATCTCGATTGGGTACCCTTTTGAAATGACAACATGCAAGAGTTCCCCAAACAGAGGACGCAGCAACGACGAACAAACCGCGCCGTCATACATGTGGATACACAACAACGCAAAGTTTTGAGCAAGTTTTGGTCCCTGAAAGTTGAATACGAGTATAACGATGCATTCTCACCGGATGGATCTGTCAGTCCATAAATTTGTTGACATCATGAGTCCTCGCCAAGTAGACAACAAGGCGACTTGTGTGGGTGCGGTATCGTAGTTGCCCAACCGTCAGTCAAGGGACGCCGGAGTTGCTTGTTGAATCAACAATGCAAGCCTATCGACAACACAGCCTTCCGATCAGGCTCGAACACAATGACTTGGTATGGTCGTGTCGCAAGGAATGAGTGCGAGCATCGCGCCTTGATCCTCATAATTTTTTTTCCTTTGTCAAGATTCCCAAGTTTGGGCGCCTGCCAAAGTGTCGCCCAAACAGAATAACAGTGCTTCCGATCCTCGTTCCAAAGCCACGTGAACGGAAATTGAGCGTTCCGTCGCCCGAGAGCACCGAGCTCCGCTTCATGGTGCACTCTTCGTTGAGCGCCCTCTCCTGTGCGCATAAGCTCTGCAACACGAAGAAAATTCAGGGTTTCAACCAAATGTACCCACGCTAACTCACCCTGTTCACCCTGCTCACTCCCCACAAACAACAGGGAAACTCAAGGCAGTGGAAATCAACGTAAACAAGACCCCCCAGGTGTGTATGCGATTGCAGTTCCGATTTTCGATCACTACTATCAGCAACGACGCATTGTCTTTTGATTTTTCGATCAACGAGAAGCTTTTCAGAGTAATGTGCAGTACATGTTGTACCCACACGCATTTTACATACCTACATAGTATACGCAAAGGCTTGCAGCATCTCGCGTAACAACATAAATGAAACGTTGAGTCAGGAGCATCATTGATCATCATGATCATTCCTTCGCTGCTAAACGAGGACTCCAACCACGACGACGCTCGTTTAGAATACCCTGCTTACTTGTTTCTTCACTACCACTCAACGGTTCAACGTTCAACATTCGACAACGTCACTGTCAATGAAGGCCGCATGGCATGGCATGTCGCGTGGTACTCAATGCGAACTGATAAGAAGATCTCATCATTTCAAAGTAGCGAATGGCAGTTTCCATAGCAGTTCCCTCTCTCTCACTCTCTTTCTGTCCGAAAGTGATCCTCCAGGGAGTTCAAGGAATGATGCAAAAACGTATCGTTCTTTCTCACTCACCACACTGCATTCAAAAAGAGATCTGTGATGAGAAGCGGAAGGAGACAATCTCCGCGCACCATGCCGTGGGAGCACAGGGACAAAAAACACGACGCCAGACACGAGTTAGCGTACAGCATTGCCTTCATACCCGCCGCGGCATTGGCGATCATCGGAGCGCAAATCCTGAAATTGGCTCAATGCTCTGACGAACACCAAACACCGGAAGAAAAAGAAAGAGGATTGTTTGATTGTCTCGACAATTGCAAGAGATGATAGTACGAGAACAGTGAGAGGGGCATATCGGAGTTATTGTCCATAACGCTAGCGCCCATTGGCATCAATTCCTCGAGGCACTGCTCACGTGGCGTACCTGGAAAGAGTGCAGGAGATCAGTTTTCAGAAACATATAAGAAGACTCGCATTCGATGCAGCTTACTTCCTCGTCCACTCTCGAGCAGTCGCTTCATAACGAGCCCGATCTGTCTTGTACAAATGAGCGATATCGGGAACTAAAGGATCATCCGGATTGGGATCCGTCAACATCGAGCAGATCGAGAGCAAAACTGAGTCGGGAACAATGCGTGTCCACCGTCAACAACATGTCAAATAGAGTCACAAGATCAAATCAAACAGACCCTTAGAAATGGTCAACGCAGGGGACCATTGGTCTCGTAGGATATCAAGACAGATTGAACCGTTGGCATTAATGTTGGGGTGGTAGATCTTGGTCGTGAAGCTGACTTTGGGGGGCTTGAAAGGGTAATCGGTCGGGAAGCTAATCGAGAGGAAGAAGACGCCACTCGAGTAGGGTGAGTCACCCTGACGAAAATAAGGGTGTGAGTTGGCAAACGGTGGTGGTAGACTTGGTTGAGACTTACAGGTCCCATAATCGTCGCTTGCCACTGGAACATGTTATCTCCAGTGGGTCCGGCGCTGCAAGATGAAGGTGGGTCACGGCCAAGATCGACCAATTCCTATACAGATGCTCGCGGGTGAGCGCCCAATTACTACTACGAAAGGTGTTGTTCTCTTACCCGGTTAATGCGTTTCAAGGCCATATCAAAAGACTACAAATGCGTAGAGAGTGGCAAGAGAAGAATGGGGACATCGCAGAAGATCGAGGCGATTAAAGAAGATAAGGACGGAGTAGAAGCGGAGGAAAAAAAGAGAGAACAAGAGACTGTTAGTTTACTGGTAAACTGTGAAGGTGAGCAGGAGTAAAAGGGACTTACAAAGTCGAGAAAGAGTTGTTGAGGTTGTGTAGTGATGGAGGTCCACTCAAGAAGGGACAAATTTAACAGCCACTGCAAATACTCAGCACGAGGCTGTGTGCAACCCGCATTCGGAATGTATTTTAAATAATACAAATTGATCACGCTTTTTGCTTCACAACTTTAGGCGTTCAAGCAGTTCACGAATTATTGATTGTTTCAAGAAGTCGGGTGGATGATAGTACTAGAACAACGTAGACAACAAGAAAGAGGTGGAACCATGTGTATACATCTACAAAAGTGGCAGAGTGTAGTCTCCTTCAGCCACATACGCCTACATCACATGGCATACCTAGATAATGGCGCGTTCAATACAATTGTTCTTGAGAGAAAAGACGTTTTTCCAACTTACTTTCGTGTCCACTCTCGGGCTGTGGCCTCGTAACGAGCCCGATCAGTCTTATAAAGATGGGCAATATCAGGCACCAAAGGATCATCCGGATTGGGATCCGTCAGCATCGAACAAATGGAAAGAAGGACTGGAAGAACAAGACAAATGTCAGTTGAATGACCCACGTCAATCAGAAATAGCCGCCACACCTTTCGATATAGTCAACGCAGGGGACCATTGGTCTCGCAGAATGTCCAGGCAGATTGAACCATTGGCATTGATGTTTGGATGATAGATCTTCGTGGTGAAGCTGACCTTGGGAGGCTTGAAGGGATAATCCGTTGGGAAGCTGATGGAAAGGAAGAAAACACCGCCTGCATATGGCGATTCACCCTGACGAGACGCACAGCTTCTGTGTGAGTGGCAAATCCTGTTCAACAAGAGACAAGGAAGACTTACAGGTCCCATGATTGTTGCTTGCCATTGGAACATATTGTCCCCAGTGGGACCGGCGCTACACGAAGAGGGTGGATCGCGACCGAGATCGACTAATTCCTGTGAATTGAAATTAAGCGCTGAACGAGAACAAACGGTGTATTGTTCACTAACCTTGGTAATGCGCTTCAAAGCCATATCACAAGAGAGAGGTTGGTTGATGAAAGCTGTTGGATCGAGAGCATCGCACGAGATCAAGGCGATTGCGGAGGATGGGCGACGATAAGCGGTCGAGACAGGGCGATGAGAAGAATAAAGTGAGTTATATGTAACAAGTAACGGTATATATGAAGAGATAAACTTACAAGCTTGAAGGGGAAGATATATGAAATGGAGAGAGAGTTTGGTTGGTGGTGAAGGAGCAAGTAACGATTTACCCGCGTTTGCGTCCTGTTTTGTAAGCAAATTCAAGATTGGTAATCCCCTAATTAGGATATTCCATGTCAACTACTACCTTCATCCTCCTCACCGTTATATCTCTCTTTGCTGCTCTACTTTCTCAATCAAAAAATGTATCTTTTAATACAGGAAATACTTTGCTACTCACAGCACATCCAGATGACGAATGCATGTTTTTCGCTCCAACTTTACTCGGTTTGCTGAGTGATGGTCGAGAACATTCTCCAAATCTGTTCTCGCTCTGTCTCTCAACCGGTGACGCGGAACGTTTAGGCGCCGTTCGTCAGCAGGAACTTCACCGCAGCCTTGACGTACTCGGCATTCCTCCTCGAAACCAGTTTATTCTCGATCATCCGTATGTCAATTCAACCCAACCGGGAAGAACACCTGGTTATTCATCATCATCATCAACTCTGCCAGCGATCTCAAAGACAACTTTACCCAATACTGGGACCCAAACATCATAGCCTCGGTGATTGCACCATTCGTCATCGAGAACAAAATAACCACAGTAAAAACCAAAACACACTATCCCATCTCGTCCGTGTCCGTCGCTGACGTATACACAGATCTTGACCTTTGATCGACAGGGTATTTCAGGCCACCCGAACCATAGAGCCCTTCCGGCAAGCGTCAAGTCACTTTTGGAGACCCATTCGTTCCATTCACCGCCGCGCGTCTTCACCTTGGCGACGCGACCCATTTGGGTGAAATACTCAGGTATCCTCGCCCCCATTTGGTTTACGCTACACCTTCGCGTCAGTCGAGGACTCCATTTGGTTGTTTCGTGGCTTCTCCGGCTCTTTGACGCCCAAGATTTTTTGAACATAACGTTTCTGAACTCGATTCCGAATGAGGCGGCAACACCGGTGTTCGTGTCAGGATTTCAGGACTATTTTCGAGCGTTGAAGGCGATGAGACAGCATCAGAGCCAGCTGGTATGGTTCAGGTGGCTTTACGTTACGTTTTCAAGTTACATGTGGGTCAACGAGTGGGTAGAATTGTCATAGCACGTCATCCAGAGTTATTGTCGTCCAGTACAAACCCAACATCGATGAATGAAAAGTTGGAACACAAATCAAAAGAGAAAAAAGAAGAAAAGAAATCTTCATGGTGGCTGTCACAGTCATCGTCGGGTCGATGAACTAACCCCAGCTGAACCAGAAAGCTGCAACTTCTTTACCCAATTCCTCAACCACCCAACTCCAAGCCCTTCAGTCCTCGACGACTTCAAATATGACCCCACCCTATTCCCAAGCTGCGCGGAGAAAGGCGTGAGGTAATAACTTGCCAAAGCCCTGAAAGCAAGAGAAAAGATGGTCAATGACGGTCACATTACTGACACGAATTGAAAACACACCAAAGAGCCCCTTGCAACAACGGACTAACGACTTGATCTCTCAAAGTCACCCACATTAACCCACTCCATTGAATCTCAACCCCCGGCACCAGCGTAAACGATGACGATGACGATGACGACGACTGCAACGACAACTCCTGCTTCTTCCCCCCTAAACTGGTTGTTGCCGAAGTTGTGGGTGTCGTGGTTGAACTCAAACCACCCCCCCCTCCTCCCTTTCCTAACCCCTCACCACCCGATTTCCCTGATTCATCCTCCGCATCATGCCATCCCTTCTGGTTTTCAGTATGCAAAGAAGCCGATTTCACATGCACGTATCGCTGGATGCTTCGGAGGTAACTCGACTCGAACCGGAGGTCTGGGATCACTGGGAGACGCGCGGTGTGTGATTGAGCAGCATGATTCGCTGATTCTTCTGCAAGGTGCGCGTGGCGTTCGAGGTCCCGGGGTGGTGGTTGCTGTTGGTGGTGTTGGTGGAAGCTCATATGTAAAAGTAGAGGGCGTGTGGCTCACGGCGTACCTGATGTGACGAAATATGTAATCAGCCGCGTGAAAGTGGCAAATCGAAAGGCTGCAACAAATAAAATGCAAGGAAATAACTACAGCTTATTGGATAATTTTACACAAAAAGATGCTACTGATACTAACGAATGACAGTATATAATACAGAATGCAAGTCACCGCTCGTCCGAAGATCATCGCCCAGGAGGCACGTAAAAGTCACAACCCACCAACGCAAACCACTTCTCCCTTTCTTTTTCTCTATAACAAAACAAACTTTTGGCTCCCATGCAAGTCCCCCCCTCACAAGCTCCCCCAGTACTGGTATTATTGTCATTCAGCTTCCATACCCCGGATTTCGAACTGGACATAGTGCTGAATTCCAAATTCGAGGGATCAGGGAGGCATTCCTCCGAAACGCCAGCCAACAAAGGGAGTGGTGGTAGCAGGCGTGGCAAAGTGTCAGGAGAGGAGGCGTAGACAAGAACGGCTAGGTGTTGAGAGACAGAAAGCGATGGAGCGACGAACGAGAGAATGTGTTGCTGCACCTCGAGAGGGAGGGCGCGGAAGCGGAAGCCAGTTGGGGGTGAGCTGACGAGGGAACCTTCAGCAGCTTGAGTTGAAACATCTTCTCCAGTGGCAATCTGTCTCGATCGCGAGTGCAGCATCAACACCCTCGAACACCGGAGCAGGCTGAGAGCTTGAGTATGCAACTGTCTCCTCAGATGGGCATTCCTCGCCAGAACCCGCTTGAGCAGTTTCTCAACCTGCGCCCAGGTGCTTTCTGACTCTGAGCCACCAGGAATTTCAATCTCCTCGTATTGGTTCGCGTACAGTTCCACGATGGATAGACGGTAGTTGCTTTGCTCGATGCTCTGAATGACAGAACGGACACCGAGTAATCCGAGATTGTTGGCATTACATTTGAGGGTTTGAAGGTAACAACGTTCGGGGGAGGAGATGTAGTCAATGAGTGAGGGTAGGACCACGGGTGACATTCCCATTGAAGACGCTTGAAGCTCACGAAGGTGAGGAGATGCGAGGGTGTCGAGAAAGGATGTCATGAAAGTATCTCCAATCTGACTGTTGCCGTTGAGATGCAGCGCTCTCAGGCGAGAGGAGTTGATAGCGGCAGCAAGTTCTTCAGCCACGGACGGATTATCTGTGAACCTGTTCTATAACCCGCGGTGCTCGTCAGACGGACAGCGAAGCTAGGTAGTAATGTGGGATCACGAACCCCTGTCAAGAAAATTTCCTCAAGGTACTGATTATTCTTGAGGTAATCAGTTATCGCACGAAGACCTTGATTTCCAATACTGTTGTAGCCCAGGGAAATTTGGGTGATGGGATGACGTCTGCCATTCGATGTCCCTAGAAACCTGAACAAGACCATACACCCATCGTCCCCGAGCTCATTATGGCCAACAATAAGCTTCTTTACAGATTTGCGTGATGATATCAGCGATACCAGCTCCTGTGCACCTATTACCACAGCCATAAGATACGAAAGTTGCAAGAAAAACGACGACCGACCTTGCACCAATGCCAGACCTGCATCGGGTTTGTTGATTTGATCTCGGCTGGCTAATGACACCTTTGAGGCATATTGCGACGACCTTCGGGCTACTAGTGTCCTGGAAGATGTCATGAAAGAGAGTCGTTTCGGATGTTGTAAAGGTGTAGTCCGACAGTCCAGCCTGAGGACTATCACTGCCAGGGTCTCACTCAGAATAGTGGTTCGCTCGATTATGTAATTACAGCTGTCCGGCCGGCACAGCGGGCCGTTCTGTCGGTCACCGCCTCCTTCCGGCCTTGTCACATTGCGACGTAAATGAAAAACGAAGCACTCGGGATCCGTCCTTCGCGCGAAGTCGTACACTGGTATTGGCCAGAACTACTGGCGAGCATGCTGCCTGACCGCAGTGCTACCCTGTCAAACGCCGTTTACCCCTTCGTTCTCCTGCGTTGGCAATGCCTTTCCAAGTCGAAGTGTCTAAACTTGAGTTCATAAACTAGCTGGCAGTCCCCTGCGCGGTTTTCGAGATTAGATTTGTCTGTCAACAAACGAAGTCTCGACTCGTTAATTGAACGCTACATATGGACCTTTCTCTAAGGTTGCTTCTTTCGCTCTAAACTGGGAAACCGATTCGTGAACTCGGATAAGTCTTGGACACACACCCCACGTCATCTGCGCGCTCCATGGTTCTTCCTGTCGACGACACCCTCAAGGCGGACCGTGGCTTCTATACATTTATCCTTGAGAGTCGTTCCCTTTGTATAAAATGTGAACTTGCCTGGGTGGGATGTTCTATCACCTTCTGCCCATTCCAACCATGTTGCGCTCACTTCTCTCACTTCTCTGTGTCTTACCGCTTCTTTCTTGGGTACACGCGCTCTCCTTCCGTGGAGCCGACTTTTCTTCCCTCATCAACGTTGAGAACTCGGGACTTACATACAAAGACTCTGGCAGCACCGCCAAATTCGAAACCATCTTGAAGAATCACGGGGCGAACATTGCCCGTATCCGCGTCTGGACAAGCACCAGCAACACCCAATACAGCTTGAACTATGGGCTAGCACTCGCTAAACGCGCTGCCGCTGCTGGCATGGCCATCTACGTTGACTTGCATTACAGCGATACTTGTAAAACCTTTTGTCTTCACGATTCGTCATAGGCATGTTGGTGCTCATGAAATTGCTGTCAATAGGGGCCGACCCAGGTCATCAGTCTATTCCCGCTTCGTGGCCCAAGGATCTTGCTGGCTTGAATACCCAGATATACACGTCAGTCGGTGCTTGCGGTAGATTTTCGGCTGCGGACTAACTTTTACCGTTCAACAGGTATACCAACAACTTGGTCAAGTCATTCGCCGCTCAAGGAACCCCAATTCAGTTCATCGAGGTACGTATGCTACGTCCTTCTCTCGTGAACCTTTAGTTTTGCATGCTGACGAGTGATTGTCATAGATCGGGAACGAGATTAACAATGGCATGCTCTGGCCTGTTGGTCAAATCTCCACCAACGGCTACAAAGGCCTTTCTCAACTTCTCCACTCAGCCGCACGAGGGGTACGAGACGCTTCGTCCAGCGTCAAAACGATGATCCATCTCGCAGATGGATGGAACGGTTCAGGAGCGACTACGTGGTTCAGCCAAGTTTTCAACCAAGGCGCATTAACCGCTGCAGACGTTGACGTCATGGGTTTCTCGTTCTACCCGTTCTACGGCACTGGCGCGACGTACGCGAATTTGAAATCGAGCTTGACGAACTTGATCAACAAATACAACAAGGTGAATACTATTGACACGCGCGCTCTCCATCATAAACCATAATTTACTGACGAACATTGGCGAAAATGCTCTTAGGACGTGATGGTCGTTGAGACCGACTGGCCCTCTGTTTGCTCTGGCGTCACTCTCAGTCAAAATGTCGCCATTTCCGTCGCCGGTCAAGAAACCTGGGTTGCCGGTATCCGAGATGTAGTCAGCTCCCTCCCCAATGGCCGCGGCACGGGCCTCGTCTACTGGGAACCGGGCTGGGTTGGAAATGCCAATTTGGGTTCAAGCTGTTCTGTATGTCCTCGTTTGCTGACAGCATGAAATTGCCCTCTCTGACACGATCCAATTTTGTAGGACAATCTGTTGGTGGATGGCTCGGGTAACTCACGGGCGAGTATCAATATGTTCTCCAGGGATATGTAATCGCGTATATCTACGTATCAACCAAATCATGTTGGGGCTGCTCTTTGTGAAGTGGAGTTGAACGAAAACGAATTTATGACGTCATAGGCGCTTGCTGATACTTTGAAAAGCGACGAACCTTTGGACTTTATGGCGCTACAGCATTGAAGGAACGATCCATCATCATACTTACTTCATTCAAGAAAACTTCAGCACAACAAATCGTTACAATATTCTCATTTTTGGTATTATAATGTCTACTCCCATCGGAACCCCCCAGATGCGTCGTCGCCCAGGGATGGTCAGTGCTCCATAGTCCGAACACCACAAACCACTCAACTCTTGCGCGTTATATATGATATAGGCGGTAGCGGTCGTAGGCGCTATGTCACTCTCCGTCATCGGAATGTTCCTGGCTGGGCGCGACGTCAGGCAGAAGGAAGGGCGCATGTCGCCATACAATGGTGAGGGTCTCCCTCTCGGTCATGTCCTTCACGCTCGACTGAAATTCTGGCTATGCATTTCGAAGATTCAAAATCGGAGGGCTCGGACATGCGTATGAATTCTTCAGACGTCAGCGCTGTGGTCGCTGTTCCGAAACCGGGAGACAAACGGAAGCAGGAGAGCTGATCTGCCAAATGGTTTTCAAGTGTGAAAGTGAAAGAATATCAAGTTATCTTCAAGATTTCCTAAGTACGGAGGTAGAGACCGTTACAGCGTGTTCATCCTTTTAGAACTACAAATATGCAAGCAGAAGTACACCAGTCCCCGAGGCTCTGAACAGTTCCAAACGACTATATGTGACACCAACACCGACCCAAGGATAAATTGGGAATAGTAAAGATCCGATACACAGATGACAACACAAGGCAAAGACAGGTACAATACAAAACGATACAAATGCCCAGAGGTACAACAATTGCCGACATTAAAATTGGATACAGAGAGGACAACGCAGAACAGGGAAAAAAACATCTAGAGTCCCGATAGATAGACTTGAAAGATCGACAAAAAGAAATCACCAGAACTTGGGAAAGGCGGACAAAAAACCCCCACATACGTCTCGGAACGGTTGTGTAAAAGGAACCCAAGGCGCCCACTGTGATATAGGCTGTTCGTCCATGGGGAAACACGCCCGAGTCGGTGCACCTCGCCGTTTGGATAATGGCAACGCACGTCGTTGGCGACGAGGAATGTGTACTGACTGGGCATGAAATGACTTCTGTAGTTCATCGAAAAAGACAAGAGGCAGTGCCTGTTTACTCGTTAACACGGCATTGTGATCTAAAGTCGAAGGCGAACGTACCTGCCGAGACCTGTGGCGTCGATCTGCCTCAATTAAGGGTGGTTGTGGTTCGGGTTCATCTGTTGCTGGTGTTTGCGATTGTTCTGCATAGACAGCAAAGAAGGACGGAGGCATTGTCCTTTCCTGGGGTGCTGCATGCCAGCAATCGAGAGATGCCCTCCTTCGATGACGATAACAAGGTATTTCAATGGACGCATCTTGGATCAATTGAAGCAGACTCGGTTCATCGTCGACCGAATGCCAATTGTTTCGGTGGGTGTGAGGCTCGATGGATAGAAAGGGCGACGTAATGTCCACTGCTGCGGCAGCTATGTGCTGCACATTTCCGTAGGCATCATGGACTGTTCTTGAGAGGGATTGCATGCTCAGTCCAGATCGCGCATGTTCACGAGAGATTTCCGATACAGAAGGTTGCATCTGACAAGGCACCTCCTGGGGCGTGGTCAACGAAACAGGAGCCGCCATCAACGGTGTTCCTGGGCCCGTGGTGGTAAAATTGGCTGCGCCAGTATTCAACTGGGACGTCTGGGGAGGTTCGTTTGAGGGGCGAGACTGTGCGGTTGGGAGATTCAAATTTGGCCATCCACCTGGCATCAGGGGCAACCACCGTTGACGACCCAAAGGTGACCCAGACATATCAACGTCCTCGATGCCAGAACCCGTGTGCGGTGGCAGAGGAGCATCCATGCTGACATCCTCGTCAACGAGAGGGTGGACAAGGGAGGATGCGTCCTTCCGGGCAGGAAACGCTGGAACCGAGAGGGTCCTATCGGAAGAGTGGGGCGTTGCGAAGGAAGGGGAGGAAGATACAGCAGGCATCCGAGGACCAAACATTGACGTTTCAACGAGCAAGTCCGAGATCGTGGACGTTGGCGCGCTAGAGAGTGATACACGCCCCATCGCTTCGATCAATTGATCAATTGTCGCCTGGTTAGCCGCTGCTGGTTGGCCTGGTGATCGACGATGCGTATTGAAGGTTTCTTCTGGAGTGATGAACTCCATAGCGGTGGGTGTCATAGTCGGCACATGTGACCTCTGTACTGCCTCTGGTTTAGACAGCTCCTCAAGCCTTGTCGCGGTCGTTACCCTACTTGTCGTTCCTCCTGCTGACATATCTTGAACAGTGATACTTTGCTCTGATCCAGATATCGACGCGCTTCCGATCATTTGCATTGACTGCATTGACTCTCTTTCCTCCTCTGTGGAACTCCCTTGTGTCCCTGGCGAATAGCCTTCACTCTGGAGTCCCCGTGTTGGCAGCATCACATCTGAATTCATGGCTTCGGTGGCGCTCGCATGCGTCGTGGCCGGTGAGCCTCCAGATTCAACCTCCTGCATCTTCGGCATCGCCTCTGACACCATGGTTTCTGTGCCGGCCTCCTGCATCGCCGCCGAAGCCTCTCCACTTCCAAGCAGCGTTTCGTGCTTCGCCCCTACGCCCATATCCTCCGCAGAACTCTCCTGCACCTTTGGCTCCCCACTATCAACCACAGGGATTTCGCGGGTCACGTCTGAAGCCATCACGATCTCTGCAAAGGGTATTGGGGGTATCGTCGCAGAGGTTGGCGTCTCTCCCACTCCACCATAAATGTCTTCGGTATTCATATCGGCCGTTGAAGGTAAATCCATCTGCACAACGACCATCTCTTTGGGTTGAACAGTCGATTCGTTGTTGGCCCTTGTTTCTCGAACTTTCCGTAATCTGGGAGATTGCGTTTTGTATGGGCGATGATTCCATCTTGGAGTCTGCCAGCCGATCATATTAATAGCCGTTGGATGAAAGACGATAACGAGAAACCCACAGATTTGGAGCTCGACCCAAATCCCGCACCCAGTAGAGGAGGTTCCGCGCCAAGGGCCAATGACATCGACGCTTCGTCGTTAGTTGTCGGTGTATCGGAAGGTTCGGTATCCGCAAATCCTCCTTCTTGCCGCGATTGGGTGGGCAAAACATTGAAGTTGTCAGACGGCGTGTGGTTGGATTCGTCGACGTCTATCTCAGCGGCGTGGGGTAGACTGGGCGGAACGTTTTCGGTGGGCTCCTCTAATGCGCCAGGAGACTGAGGCTGAGGTGGTATCAGTGTTGAAAACGGCGTCCCTTTGGCCTCCTCTCCCGCAAGGGTCGTTTGGACGGAGCTTATCTCCTTGTCTTCATTCATTTTGCCGCTGTCTTCTTTTTGGTTTGTGCTGGTTGACAACATCGCTGGGGTCACGTATCCGAAGCGCCTCTTGGGTAGACTTTTGATCTGTCGCGCCTCTTTTGGGACTTCAGCATCCATCGAATCTTCGGCATCGACCTGAAGTTCGCTTTCGTCCTGATTTATGATGAGAAAGGCGGGAAAGATGTATAACGATGTCAGTTCATACCAGTTCGGCACATTCTTCCTGCTGTTGAGGTGTGGCTGAGTCCTCTTCACCGTTGTCGTCGTCTCCTTCATCATCATCTCCCTCATCATCCTCACCATCATCACTTTCATCGTCATTATCGTCATCATCATCGTCGTCGTCGTCTTCATAGTCTTCGTCTTCATCGTCTTCATCATCATCTTCTGCCAACGCTTCCTGAAGAAAATCCATCTCATGATCCTCTTTTGGTTTCTGTTTCTTCTCTCCTTTATCTGTCATGCTGAAATTGACCGTCGGAACCACATAACCGTTGCGCCGACGTGGCAATCCCTTCATCGGTCGCTCTACCTCGTCTCCAGGTATTTCACCATCCTCTAGCGCGTCTTCCCCGTTCGTCCGATGGGTGGGTTCGTCCTCAGGTTCTTCAGCCACAGGGTGGAGAGAGTTGTCAAAGTCCATCGTAGTGTTCGAGCTGTGTAGGTCGGGGTCGTCTGCGAGCTATATCACTGTTAGAACACAGACTGTGGAACCAAAGATGTAAATATAACCAACCCGTTCTAGATTTTGGAACAAGGCACTCTCGCAAGCTGCGGCTGAAGGCGGGTCATCGAATACCTGATTCAATAAAGTAAGGCCGGGGTAGATGTGGTGATCGGAGTGTACGTACCATCCAACCACCCCCATAGAGAGATGTGTTGTTTTCTTCCATGTGTCGTCGCCTATCGTCAGAAGTGAATGGCTAAAGTGAAAGGTGAAGCGTTGAACAAGCGGTAAGTCAAGACACTAGAGAAACACCTACGAGATTGGGCGATTCGGGCTCGGGGGCATAATTGTCGGATGATGATCCTTGAACAAATTCCACCTCCTCGTATCGAGACTAGAAGTCGCAAAGCGATTAGTGTGCATTTACAATGGCAGAGTGTGTTGCGTTCACCTTGGCCACGGACGAACGTACGCTGGCGTTTTTACGAGCGCGGAGATTCCTTGGGTTGCGAGTTCTTGGAGTGATGCCCATTTCAAAAGGGTCATCGATTGCATTCCAGTGGCGAAAGGTGCGCGTTTCGATGTCATCCGATGTGGCGTCAAAAGACCCAAAACCAGTGGAGATGTAAGGACTGATAGGAGACTCCCGGCCTGACCACGACGAGCGGGGGGGTGAGTCATTAGAAGTTAGGTAGCTATATTCGACTGCAGGAGAAACAGAGATTCCAACGGTTGGAGTTCGAGGCCCCTTGATGATACAGGATGAGAATGGAAACATGAAATCTCAGCCTTGGTACGAACCGGAGACTCCCAAAGAGGAGACGGCAACGACGATGTTTCTGTTAAAGGCGTCGCGTCCCTCGACGGTAGACCTGAGCGCAGGTGGAGAGGTGATAAAAGTGATCCCGATGATGCCTGAGGTCGTGAGAAGGATTCCAGAGGGTCCACCTAAAATGAGATGAGTGGCTGAGAAAGCGAAGCGCGTCAGTTAAACTGACATTCATCAAAGTTGGGCTCTTGAGGTCTGGTGTGGGGTTGAGCTATCGAACGGAGTTAGAGGAGTGTGGTTCCACTAAGAGAATTTTTACTTGTGATGCTACAGATACATTGATCGGTGCCGGACCGATGCTTGATGGCGGAGAAGGGCTGGTTTTGATAATCTGCATGCAAGTTGAATGCCCTAGTTAAGAGGAACTAAATCGCCTGAGCCTACTTTCGGTAACATGTTCTTGATAAAGTTCGTCGAGTCCATTTGAGATCCACTTGGATGTGTGGTAGTGGCTGAAGAAGACGAAGGCTGAGGACACCAGGAGTGCTGTTAATCTGGCGAGTGGCGCTTGCAAAAACACGAACCCCAGACTTACCAGAGACGATGGCTTGACCTTAGAGGGGTGATTAGAAGATGAGAGATCCATTTTGCTCTCAGGTTTTTCTGGCTCGAAGGGATTGAATTACTGAGAAGTCAATGAGATGGGGGCGGGGGTTGGACTGGAGGGTGAGATGGGAGGGGGGGTTAACGGATAAGGCGGGGCGGTGCGAGAACTCCTTGTTTTCTCGCCACTTTTGAATGCCATTTCGAATCCCGCAAAGGGGAGGATAGACGCCCAGGAATACGATACACGAGGCTCGTGCCACTGGTAGCCAGGGGAGTGTGATTTGCGAAATCGGTTTTGGTTTGAAAGGAAGGTTGTCGGGTATACAAGCACGTCGACTTGCGTTTCAGCCTCACCGAATAAGCCGGTACCTGGAGGGAGAGGAGTTGTTGTTGTCAAATCAGTGGTTGGGCCCAACCCAGCAACAAAAAGAACAAGAAATAAGTACAACCTCACATTCCGGAACCATCCTCGTTGCCATCCACCCCAAAAACAAATAGAGCTCCAGAAACCCATCAAGGGTAGATGATGATCTAGTTTGACGCGTAAAAGTGGGGGAGACAAGTTTGCAATGCACAATTACGGTCCCTTGTTCGAATTC
>CEMH01204034.1:8876-28255 GCA_001179725.1 Macrocystidia cucumis | reverse complement strand
TGAATGCCGGTGATTCCGGATTCTCACGCCTCCGACATGCATGAAAATGATGCACAGGCTATACGTCGGGATGTTAAAGTTACACCAGACATCCTCAACCCACATTTAACACATTAAAATACTAGATCCAGTCTAGTCATTGTTCGGTTATAGCGTACATGCCGTTATGAAAAGAAATCAAACGAAAGCAAAGTGAGACACAAGATGAACGAATCGATGACTCTTAAGGAGCCGCCTTAATTGAAAGAAGGGGGAAAGAGAGCATATTCCTCCGTCCTCGAACATTTTTCGCACAGACCAAGCTGTAAACAAGAACTGCAACCGAAAAAGAGAATGAAAAAAAAGGGAGGGGGGCAATTCGAGAAAGTCCCTAGTGTTATGGTCCGATTGTAAATGAAAAAGGGAAAGCATAAAAGGGTGTGATGATGTGATGTGCAAGGATTACAAGAGTTGGTGAAGCCAATGACGTAGGTATGGTGAGTAGGGATACATTTGGTGAATATGGTGTGCATGACAGTATCACAGATACGTCTCGTCTTCCCCGTCAGCATCGGAATGGGTGACACTCGCCTTGGAGGATCTTGTACTGCGTGCTGAAGAACGTCCTCCCAACGAGACAGGGCGTCGTGCCCAGATTGAGTCAGCGTATTTCTTTGGTTCTGCCAGGAGGGATCCAAGGGACGATGAAGGGGTGGAAGGAACAGCGGTGGATACTTTGGAATTCAAGATTGTCGAAGTTGGACTTCCCACGCTTAGAATTGACGAGAAAAACGACTAAAGCGTGACGTTAGTCAATGGCGGACAAATATCATCATATGAACTTGCACTGTAATCAGATCCGCTCTTGACTTGTTCCTCGTTCATATGAGAAACGAAGAGATCGAGGTCCCCAAAGTTGGAATACCGGACGGACGACGGAGTGGTCCCCGCATCTGCTTCGATGGGTGAAGGCGCGGGAAACTCGACGAGTGAGGGGCTTGAAGATAGCGCTGAGCTCGTGGCCTCCGTCGCCAACGGAGTATTATTGGAGGAATCGCTGATCGCTGATGGTAGGTCGTCGTCAAGATCGATCAAAAGACCTTCCGGACAATGGGAACCCCCCGCAAGGGCCTCCACCGTCCCCTCTGCTGGTCCATATGTGGAGTCGATCATTTTTCTGGACTTCCCAGGTGGACGAGGGAGTGGCCGCCCAGGATAATGGTGCCTCATTGACAGTGTATCGTCTGAAGATGGGGATGGGACGTCGTCACTTGGTCTCTGTGCGGTATCGGTGTGGCGACTGTCAAGTGTGGGAGAACGAGGTGAGGCGGGCTGTCGACGTTCCAGTGGGGGAGACGGCACACGTTGCGTGACGATTGGGGTCAACCGGCTCTTAACCTTGGGATCAAGGCGGGCACTGAGTGGGGATTTGGGAGGTTGCAATGGGTGTGCCGATTCGATCGGTGTCGAAGGAAGCGGGACCGCAAGTGCTTGCTGATAGATTGCATCAGGGTGGACAACGTCGTCATCAGGCTTCCAAGAGTCGGAGCCTAGAGGCGATGCATTCAGCACTTGTTGACGCTTCTTGACGATCGGTTGGGTTTGCGTTGCAAGGGCTGACTTCGAGCGAGGCAAAGCATTAGCAGAAGCTACCTCAGGAATTGCCGCTTGGATCAATGGTCGTTCTTGTGTCGGCGATTGGGCTGCTAGATTAAGCGGAGATGGAGATAGTCGTTTGGTGGAGCGTCCCAATCCAGATATCGTGGCACTTCTTCGATCCTTTAGCGAAAAGAAGTGCGGTTTCGCCACTTCTGCAACCTTCTGTGGCCGGTCGAGGTCAGGGGATGCCGGAGAGTTGGCCGAAGATGAAAGGGAGTTGGGGCTTCCCATTGTTGGCGAGCCATACGTGAAGCTTTGACTGCGAGTGGGAGATAAACCCGACGTCATATCAGTGAGAGACTCAACGGCGGACATCAGACTTGGAATGGGCTCTTCTGATTCAACAACTTCCCATGTATCCAATAATTCCAAGTTGGCGGTAGTCTTGGCTTTCTCCTTCTTCGATGGAAGAAACTTGCGCGACATGAAGTTATCGGTACGGGAGGTAGTGGAAGTCGTGGATGTGGGTGTTGCTGGAGATTTTAAGAATGAGGGCGTCGACACAGGGAGTCTCAGAGATGTTGTACTCTTGAAGAAGGACGTTGAGGAGTGACCAGAGGAGTAAGGGGACGTCTCTGGAACAGGGTGGGCGGAGAGAGCGCGGTCTTGTACGACCGGACGGGACGGAAACAGTGTTCGTAACGGTGATAGGGATAAATGACGCCGCTTAGGTGTCACCGGAGGGGGGCAGATAGGCTGGGCATCCTCTACTGGACTCTCAACAGCACGTTCGAATAATCCACCAGTCCTACTTTTAGCCCGGCCGCGCTGAGAGACATCGATGCGGGACTGGTCTCGCAATTGAAAAGCAGTTCGTTCGGGGCTTGGGAACTCAACTCCCCGTCGACGAATCCAGTCACGTTTGATTCGTTCTTCAAGAGAAAGACCCAAAACGTCTTCACCAATACTTGGTCGTTCCACTTCAACCATCTGTAAAGAGTCGTCGGACTCCGTATCAACGGGTGGTTCCATCGTTGGAAAGGCGGTTGGAACCACTTCATCCGCCGAGTCGAACGAGTTGGTAGGGATGAAAGTAGATCGTCCTGGAGAGTCTGATAAAGGTTGCGAAACGGAGGCTTCTCGCGTGGCCTGCTCCAGGGGGAGAGGGAGAGGGAGAGGAAGCCCTGATGATGTGGTTGCTGTTGGGCTGCTGGGACATTCTGAGATTGGGGGTGATGAGATGGCCTCTAGGAATGAAGGAGGTGGGTAATCGGGGATATCTAAATTGAAATGAGTAAGAGGGTGAGGTTGAACAGGTCGGATGTACCATCACTAATCCCGTCATTATACTGGCTACCGTCCCGCTCTCGTCGTCCACTCCTCCCAGGTCGTCGCCCACCTCTTGCTGTCGCGTGGGTACGAAGAGATCGAGGACCAATGTTGAACCGAGGTTCTTCATCAGTGCGTTCAGTTCTTTCTTGACGTGGTCGGGTTTTGCCCTTCTTGGGACTGCTGGACTTTGTTTGCTGGTTGTTGCGACCAGCAGAGTCCAATGGAAACGGTGTGAGGTGAGGGTTATGGCTCACTGGATAGGTGATGTAGGGCGAGATGTGGGCTGCGTCCGTAACTCTTTGGGGAGACATGGAGAAAGCTACTTGAAGAAGACGTTGCCTTGCAGAAACATGCGGAAGGCATGCCTCAATGATAGAAGGCAAGGCTTTGGTGTTGTTTGTTTCTCATCCCGTTGGCGGCGTGGCCAGTCAAACGCCTCTGATGCGTTCACCACAGGTGTTATCCAGCCCTCCTGGCTTGAAGAGCATCGAAAATCACTTTGGCCGTGAAGATCGTTGTCTGTTTTCCCCAGGCGTTTCGTTGTCCATAACGGTCAACTATCAGCCCTGACCATATCTGTCGACGCTTGAACATGATGAGTTTGTTCAGCAGGAGGAATAACCAAAACCTTCGTCACAATACGGCGAACTGTACGTGAACCGCGAAAAAGAGGAAACCCGCCCCTCTCAGAGGATGATATGTGGGTGCATTCCGTGATTGTCCCCCTATCCAAATCAATTCAGCCAAAAGCCTCAATAAAATCGATACCTTGTAGCTTGCTTGGGGCGGACGGATACGTTCTGAAAGTTTGCTTCGAAGTCAGATAGCCGCGTTGGGTGGAGCTTGGGGTGTCCCACGCCTAGCCACGAGTCTCGGTTAATTCTTCACCCTAGGTCAGGCCTTAAAGAGGGAACGGAGGACTAGGCATTCAACAATGCTCCATGAAAGGTTCGTGAATGACTCTTTGGGTGGGCGGAGGCGTTTTCGTATGACCAGACTTTCACAGAAACGCTTTAAAATGTGATATATTGGTGAGCATGCTGATGTGATGGTTGAAGATATTCAGCTGCAACCTACTGATTGTGAACTACCTCGAATTCTGGTCAGCCATGCGAGGAATACAAGAGGGAAAAATACATGCCCGCCGTTTCTATTGAGATGGGTCGGTGTAAAAGTCAGAACGCCTTTATCATAGCTCTGGCGCGCGAGGCGGCGTATCCTTCGAGAACCTCAGACAAGGGGGCGTAGAGGAGCAGCTGGACACTTTGAGCAGTTCAACGCATCAGAAAATAGAGTGGGGAAAAGACCAGGAAAGGGGACAGTCAATTTAAGGCCCAGCGCAAATGGTTCACGTTGATATTCAGAGTTGTTCTGAGTCCAGAAATGTCAAAATTCCTGAGTATCGTCCATCGCGAAAGGCGGGGAGTAAGGTGTCAACAACTCGAAGAAGCACCTGAAGTTCACTTCCGCGTTCATGTGCGTGGGAAGCTGGGTGTTTGTCTCTATTTAATCGTCGCGTTATCGCCCAGAATAGTATGTCACAGAGTCCTCACCATTTCCGAAGGTCACCAAGCTCTCCAGAGGGCCAGAGAAAGTAATGAACATGTTACGACTGTTGGGCCAGCGTTCATCAATGTGTCAACGACAAAGTCTTCACATCAACCACTTCAGCCTAACAAGCCGCGGGTACCGCAGTTCGCCAGTGCCACGATTTCAACACGAATACCAAAGAAGTGGTCGACCCAACCAACATAAGACTCGGGATACGCGCCTCAAAGTGGCCGGCGTTGTTGGGATGTTCGGAACTGTATATTATATATCTCAGTCAGTGTTGCCGCATTCACCGGCTCAAACAACAATTGAACATCTTTCAGCTTAGAACAAGTGCCAGAGACGGGTCGATGGCGTTTCATGAACACAGGTCCCAAGTTCGAAGCTGAGGTGAGATATCTCTGCCGCTCTTAACTCATACCAAACCAGATCTTTGTTCCAGATTGGTGAACTGGCGCGTGCAGAAACTCGGGAGGAGTTACGGGGGAAAATCTTGCCGATCCATCATCCAATCACCCGCCACGTACGACGCGTTGCATCTCAGATACTGCAAGCGGCCAACTTGGGGGTTCTCCGAGACGACGTTCCTCACGTCATCCCAGCGATTGTCACTTCAGAGGACGAGTTTTGGAATCCAGACTCAGAAATCAAGGTTACAGAAATTGCTGGACCTGCTAAAGAATGGGACGTCATCGTAGTCAACGATCCAAAGGTGGTGAATGCACAAGCCGTCCCAGGTTAATTCTTTGACTTTTCAAATGAGAGCAGACATGAATTGACAACGCAGGTCTCGTCGTCGTGTACACCGGGATCCTCCCGATATGCAGAGATGAAGAAGGCCTCGCTGCTGTATTGTCACATGGTAAGAGATTTAAATCCTCTACGTTATCATTTATTCTGACGCAACCTCTATCTTGAAGAGATTGGACACGTAGGTCTGTGGCGCGGCTGTTGTCGCCACAAGGGCTGACCGACGACACCAGTTGCACGACATACCGCGGAGAGGATCTCATCCCAAACCGTTTTTCTCTGGCTTTTAACCATCTTTCAGCTGCTTGGTATCGATCTTGGATTATCAAATCTTTTGCAAACTTTTCTCCTGGAATTGCCAAACTCTCGAACCCAAGAACGTGAAGGTCGGTTCACCGTTTTCAAGTCAATATAGATACCTCCTCAAGACAATTCATTTCAGCGGACATGATCGGTTTGGGCTTGATGGCGAACGCATGCTACGATCCTAAAGGAGCTCCTGAGTACGTTTGTCAGTTGCATTATATATATAATCCGTGGCTGAATCTTTTCAGAATGTTTTCTCGTCTTGGAAAAGTGGAGTCTGCCGCAAAGTCCAATGGCCGCTTGGATTTCATGAGAACACATCCTGCTTCAGCGAATCGAGTAAAGGTCGGTGCTCGCTTCCCAGTCCGTTAGTTTCATCTAACAGTCGCAGTATCTCGAGGAATTACTCCCCAAGGCGTATGCTTTGCGAGCAGCGAACCCAAGTTGCGCAGGTATCGAGGAGGCCATTCAAGGATTCAATGAAGCCTTCGGAAGTTTGCCTTCACCAACTGCTCGTCGGTTTATATGAAGATTTGCTCTCTTCCAATTATGAATGAATCCGATATCCCCCATTCAATCAAATATGCTCATCTGTCTTGGATTGCTCAGCTCACACTTTAAACCCAGTCCGTGCTTAGGCCCATTAGAATCTCTTCCACCGGACGTCTCCTTTTGTGGCAGTAAGAACAAGGTAAATACAAAATGAACATATACCGAGGTCTCACCTCAGTCGTCGATGTACAGACTGAAGAGACCCACTGGTCATGCATGATCTCTAAGTGAGCTCCACCATGCAATTCTCATAGCCGTTTGGTGAAAGTTTCGGGAGAACGAAAAAGACTCAGGCATGCCGTGACAACCAACGGCCCACCTCGACAAGTGTAAACGATAATATTCCGATGAGGCTCCTTTTGTCAACATGACGACACCTCCCATATGGAATGTGGATTTGCGGTATGGCTCGCCGTGTTTGTTAGCATGCCCAGGCAGAAACACCTGACGATTTTAACTCGTCCATGCTCCAGCCAATCTCCGCCGGGCTGCTTTTTGCGTCATAAAAATCGGAACACTTCTTTCTTGCCTGGCGTCTAGTCACCCCGACCTCCTTGGAAAGTCCTCCTTGATGGGTCGCGAAGGGCCCGTCCTGAGATTTCTTTGCCTGTCGACCTCTCAAATGCAGGCAATCGTACATACTTGTACGGAGGTATACACTGCTGTGACTGCTCCCTCGCTTCACTTGCAAAATGGCCCTCGACCAACCCCAGAGCGACATTTCTTGGTAGGATCAGAACCTTTGAAACGGCATCAACAATCCCTGCGTTGAGGTTGGCTCCACAGAGCCAGAATTCTCTCCTCTTTTTGAATAGCGTTACAACGCATTCCCGATCTTGTAGGTGGAGTCTACGTCCGCGACCTGAATGTTGGGGCCAATACGGGGTACGAAATCCGACTCTCTTTTGCATATAAAAGAGGGAAAGAGCGGCGACAAATGGCATACAGCTCCCTCACTGCTCAGCACCACTTCACACCCAATTGATCATCATGACAACAATTGCGTCGCTTGACCCCAACAACATCCAAGGAGACATTTTGCACGTTCATCATTCAGATGGGCTGTAGGCGTTTTCTCACCGCGCTTCCGTAGGTTCGGTCTCCCCAAAGAGACAGAAACGTTTGTCTTCTTCCAAATTCGCAACGTCGCCCTGTTCAAACAACATCTCAAGCACTTTATTCCACACATCAAGACCGCTGCTCAAGTTGCTGACGACCGCAAGGCCATCGCAGAATACAAGCAACTACCACCCTGCGAAGGGCCTAAAACCTTACTCCCCCTCGTAGGGGTGAACATCGCATTCTCTAACTTTGGCTTGATTGCGGTCAGTTATGTCTGACGACCGATTCGTTTACTCATTCTGACTAGCCTCAACCGCCAGCTTGGTCTCACAGACACCACCTTGACTCAAGACCAACCCTTTAAGGAAGGCCAGAAAGCTGGTGCCGTTGGTCCGCAGGGGCTGGGCGACAAGGCGAGCGGCGCTGATCCCGAAGTTCCAGACTGGGATAAAGAATTCCAACAGGATATCCACGCCGTGATATTCATTGCCGGAGACAGCCATGCGACCGTCAACAAGCAGTTGTCCAAGGTTTACCAAATTTTCCATTCTGGCGATAAGGACGCGTCCATCACCGAAATCAGACGGGTTACAGGCGACCTCCGTCCTGGGGAAGGAGCAAAACATGAACAGTCAGGATGGTATCTTCGTACATCCCAAAAGGTCACTCAATCACTTGACTCCCCAGCTTCGGATTCCTCGATGGCATCTCCAACCCCACTTTGAAAGGGTTTGAAGCAGGATGTCACTCTGACCCAGCGCCTATTAAACCAGGCTTTATTCTGACTGGGAGAGAAGGAGACCGCGTCACTAGTCGGAAGTCATGGGAAGTTGACGGAAGTTTTTTGGTCTTCCGTTACCTCATCCAACTCGTCCCCGAGTTCAACGACTTCCTCTTCTTAAATCCCGTCGACGTGCCTGGCCTCGATCTCACCCGTGAGGAGAGAAGCGAGTTGCTGGGGGCAAGACTCGTAGGCCGCTGGAAGAGTGGTGAGTACTCTCTTAGGAGTGCGGACTCCACTCGGAGCTTATATCGTATCCAGGCGCTCCTATTCAGTTGGCGCCCTTCAAGGACGATCCGGTGCTTGGAAAGAACTTGGCCAAGTTAGCGAATGTGGTGCACAGAGATGTTTCATCATGCTGACGGTCTCTCTGGCAGGAGAAATGCTTTCATTTTTGAACCTCTGGTACAAGACAAATGCCCGTTTGCTGCTCACATTCGCAAGACTGTTCCTCGTGGCGATATTGCAGATTTCGACATGAATAGGATGGTTCGACGTGGTATACCTTTCGGTCCCGAATTGACTTCAGAGGAGAAGACGTTGCATGCGAAGACTCACGAAAAGCGCGGGCTCCTCTTTGTCTGCTATCAGAGTAGCATTGAAAACGCTTTCAAGTTTGTTCAACAGAGTACGTTCCACCGTCCACGATACAGGTCCCAAACTCACAATCGACATTGTTAGGCTGGGTCAACAATCCTAGTTTTCCGCCTCACAGTGACGGCGATCCTCGCCCGGGGTACGTTCGAGATGACATCCATTCATTCCCTCATACTCACTCCTCGTCAGTGTGGATGCCCTGATTGGTCAAGGTGATGACCGCGTGGTGTCTGGGCTTGTCCCGCAGAACGCCCAGCAGAGCCTTAAGCCGAACGACTTCGTCATCCCTCGAGGAGGTGAATACTTCTTCTCCCCCTCGATTAGCGCTTTGAAGGAGAAGTTTACATCCACTTAAACGCACGAGCCTGTTCTTGTCGTGTATTAGGAACTTTGTATATATTTTAAGCGTTGTTTGAGTCTATGGCATATATAAGTCTACTTCGTCGCATGGCGTGACTGGGCCAGAAAATCCTGGGCATCACTCCACTTCATTCTCTCCCTTTCCTTACCCAGCGCTTCTCCACGGCGAATCTCCTCCCCATCAACTTTTTTCCAATCAGGGTATTCAACGACAACCCCCTCTGAAACCCCCTGCTGAACCTCTGATGGGACGCTCTCGAGGTCAGGATCCAGATTGAGCATCTGGCTCCTCACGCCCGTGCCATCTTCAGGCTCTAGATCCAAAGCAGGAGAGACCGGCGTTGTCTTCACCACCTCATGGTTTGGCATCCAATCCGTCAACAAGGTGTCAGCAACTGCGTAGGCGTCAATCATCGTCGCTGCCAAAACCCCCTTCGCTCCCGTGGACGCCCAACCAGAAGCGTACATATTCTTCATTGGCAAACCGTCCTGTCCAATGATCCGTCCCTCCACGGTCCTCAGGTGTCTTAAAGCGGGGTCATAGAACGGAGCTGTAGGTTCGCCGTGGAACCCAAGGGACGTGATGACCAAAGAAGTGGGGAGTGTCGACTTTTCGCCTGTGGATACCGCTCGAAACTTCTCGTCGAGTCTTGTGTGATCCAGTTGAAGGTGGGCCATCGAAGAGGTCCCTGATGGGGGGTCAAGTCCCGTTGGAGAGCGAAAGAAGTCCAGAGACCATGTTTTTGGCGTTGTCCCAAAGGTGTTTTTCGACCCCTTTTGTAAGAGCTGAAGGACTCTTGACTGCTGCCGCGTCAAGGGAACGTCAGGAGGAGGCACGAGAAGTGAAGGGTCGATAGGAACCATCGCCGAGTCCTCGAGGTTGATAAGTTCTCTGAGTTCCTTCATGGTAAAGGCTGCTTCTAGAGGCCCACGACGCGCCACTATGGAGACGTGTTTGACTTGTGAACGGGAGAGCTTCTCGAGGACGGGCTGAGGCACGTCATACTTGGACAGTTTGGGAACAGGTTCTAAAAGCATGCGCGCGATATCTAGTGAAACGTTTCCGTTCCCAATGAGAGTGACGTGAGGGGTATTTTCTAATGGAGGGGCAGGGGGATTTGAAGGATGTTGGGTATACCAATGGACTATGGAGAGTGCAGGTATGCAGCGTGACGACTGTGGAAGTGCTGAGTGAAGTGTAGGGAGCGTGCATCCAGTGGCAAATATCAAATGGGAGTAATGTTTGAAGAGGGATTGGATGGGGAGATGGATGGTGTGCGGAAGTGGTCCTGGTGCACTCCCAACGTTCACGTTCCCGAAAAATCGAAAACGGGGATCGGTCGCTGCGGCGTCGAATTTATTGGTGCAATTCTGTTGGAGATGTCGTCAATGGTTGTTCATCCGAAAGCTATTCCGCCGGAACCAGGAGAGAGAAAGCATCAAGCATTATGACCCGCAGGCGTTTTCAATTACTTCTGTTCCGGTCCTTCATAAAGGTGAAATACTGACTTGCCTTCACTTCTGGGTGATCTGGGGCGACTCCATACCGGACCAACCCATGCGGCGCCCAGAGCCGATCATACATATGAATACGGAGATTTGGCGAGCGTGTAGCGCCTGGCTTGGACAGAGACAACAAACGCGAGGCTACATAAAAAGCAGAGGGACCGCCCCCCACAATGGCCAGTTTTATTGGGGACATGCCGCGCGTTGGGACTTCGGTGGATGCGGCAGGAAAAGAGGTTCCATGTGTATTTCGGGCGTTTTCGCCAAACAATCCTGAACCCACTCCTAACATTGAATCCACGGGAAACGAACAGCTCAACCGAATAATTTAATCCTATAAGTACTGAAGAAGTGGAAAGCAGTCCAACATGTATGCCAACCCAAATCGAAAAGAACAACAACAAAGCACACAAAAAAAAACCATATTCTACGGTCAAAAAGCAGTCGGAGCAGTATTCGTCGCTGACTGAACCGTGACCTTCTTCCTATAATGCATCGTCAATTCCGATGACTGCCTCCAGATATACTGCCGCACAGCAGCCAAAGTCATGTCCAACGGTAACGCAACGTCGTTACAAAGCACCTCGTAAACGTCTTCCGCCCTCGGTTTATTAGCATCTTGAACGGAGGATACCCGGGTCGACGAATGGGATGATCCCGGACGTGGGGTAGAAGGCCCTTTGTCTAATTTCTCTTGAACCTACCGATTACGATTTTAATACATGTCCTTCTTTGTAATCCGTAATTTCACTTACATGAGTAACCAACTTCCGAACGCGCAAGTACCGACTCGCAGTTAATTTCGACTGTGCGCTGTTTTTAGCGAGAAACTCTTCAGCATCCCAACGAAGAAATCATGTTTCGTAAATCACAACATACGTGTTCAATAACTCTGGCAGTTGCTCGCCATGTTTATTAGGATATGGCAGCAACACAAAGCTCAACTTGATGAGTGGCGGTGGCGGTGCCGTTTTATTCAACAAGAGGTACTCCAATAACCACAAAGGCATTGTTTCTTCTAGAGCAGCTACGTCAGAAGCTGTTGTGGACACCGACCCCCGATACAACGTCGTGTACCCTGGAGAAGCCTCCTGCGATATAAGGAGGGTGACATTGGGTGGGAATGGTTGGTTCGGAAGTTCCAAAGAAGATGGAGGATTGAAAGTCGTTGATAATAAAGTTTGCACTGGACTCTTTACGTCGCTAGGCCTGGGGGTACCCTGTTCAACCTGAACCAAAAAACCCTCAGTATAAAAAAACGGTAATAATCAACAGAAGACGCTATTACCTCCGAACGAACCTCAGTCGCTGCAACGAGTGAAGTGGCAACCTGAGTCCCTGGGGTATCGCTCACAGGTCGTTTCGACATCTTCCCAAAGCTCTTCAAACGGCCCATCAACCCACTCGGCGTATTCGGAGTTGCTGGTGCGTTATCTGTTTTCTGGGGGCCAGACCACCCCGAGAAATCATCCGAAGGTGTGGGGAGTAGTGTGGAAAGGGAAGGTTTTCGTGCGCGTGCGAGCGCATCATCGCTAGTCACGAGTGAAGGGGGTGGATAATAGCCACTGTCAACCGTCCCAGATCGCTGTCGTTTTGTGATGGAAGGACTGTCGGGCTGGACACCCGGGGAATATTGAGCCGAGGACGGGGATTGCGAGTAACCAGCAGCAAAGAGTGGTATAAGAGGTGCAATCAATGGTGAAGAACGAGGTAGTGGTATTAGCACTGGGACTGTAGCTGGAATCATTTTGGGAGACGAAATGACCGTGCCGGTGACAAATGGTCGTGGCGTTTTTCGAGGAGAATCGGGAGAATGAGACGGTCGCCTTTTGGGACTTGAATCGGGACCGAAAGGTCCTCTGGTGGGGTTGGGCGAAGCAACACCACCATCACGGTTTTTCTGCAACCGTTGCTCCTCCCTGATGAAACCGATGAACAGGTTACGAAGCACCCATTTCCCAAGGTTAACTTCAACACAAATCAGATAACAGAAATAAACAGATAAAAACCACAAACTCACGTTTTGTCTCATCGTTCACATTCTGGTCATGCAAGAAACCCACTTCATCCGCATACACCTCCGCATCAAAACATTTCTCGTTCAAATGAATCGCGAGCACTCCAGATTTCGTATCCGCATTCGACCACTGCGAAACCACCGCCTCCCCTTCAATCCGTTCCCTCACCGTTTCCAGCGCCTCTCGAGGGCTCCTTTCTCGCTCACCATTACTGCTTCCTCCAGTTGTGCTCCCATTCACACTTGCAGCAGCAATATCCTCCGGAACGTACTTGCCCACACACAACGCACGCGTTATATCCCACACAGCAACTTCCCCCGCAGTATCCACAGTCAACGCATGGATCCTGTCGTTGAGGATGATACAACGCACAAGCCCATGTTCTCCAGCAATCACTTCGTCGGGGGCAGTGAACAGAGGAATCGCATCCGAAGCAAGCTCCCGCTGTTCATACTCCGCCTGGGCTGTATTCGTCGGAAGCACTGTGTCTTCCGTGCGTGAACTTGGCATAAAGTTTTTAGCAGAAGCCGAAGATTGAAATATTGCTTGAACGGAAGGCTTAGAGTTTGTGTTCCCTCTAGGCACCGACATGATCGATGCAGCAGAGTACAGAGTCGCCACCTCGGGGTCGCGACCGCGAGACGAGTTGAAAGAGCTGAACGGGTCGTTGGGAGAGGCCAATAGGACTAGACTCTCGAATGGTATGCCATAGA
Source organism: Macrocystidia cucumis (assembly GCA_001179725.1). Lineage (NCBI taxonomy): Eukaryota > Fungi > Basidiomycota > Agaricomycetes > Agaricales > Macrocystidiaceae > Macrocystidia > Macrocystidia cucumis. Next base: position 15,149 of record CEMH01204034.1, on the reverse strand, counting down.
GGGTAGATTTGGCTTCCCGGTCCCTTTGTAGAAGGTCGCTGACGGATGTCATCGTCTGCAACGACGGGGTGAGTGATGATCGGGGTCCATGACCAGTGGAAGGTCGGGTGTTTGCCTCGGAAGCAACACTTTCGTTCCATTTAGGTTTGGCTGTTGGGGAGTTGTAAACGGAACGATCGCCATCGGCATCGATTGGTAGACTCGTAGCTCTGTCCGCTCGCCGCGAAGGGGCACCCCATCGCTTTATGCTTGAGTGGCCTGATGCGGTCCAAACCAAGGAATCGTCCAACGCAATGATCTTGTTGATGCCTTCTGATGCGGTTCTACCATGGTCGCCAGCGTCTTGGCAAAGGACCACACATTCGCCTTCAGCAACGTCTGTGCAATTTTCTACGTCGACTTTGCAAACTAATCCAGAGCGGTCGCCGGAGTAAAAGACCTCGAGAGATGGATGTGATGAATGAAGGGACCAGACGGATTCGGTGTTATAGGTGAAGGTGTGCAGACACCGTTGAGACGTCAAAGACCACAACTTGATCGATGCTAAACGACACTTAGTTAACCTTCGCTGGAGGCAATAGTAAACTCACCATCCGCAGAACCAGTCAACAGCTGAAACGCAATGAGCAAAAGTGCAACTAAAATAACTCAAAAGAGACAGCTCAGCTCACGTATTTAGAGTCATCCGAGATCAAGATCGCCCTGATATTATCTGTATGGCCTACTAACTTGCCCGTTCGTTTACCTGTCCGTGGATCCCATAAACGTATTACCCGTTCCGGGGAACCAGAAGCGACGGTATGACCAAACGGATCAGCAGCAAGTGCGTAAACGGAGGACTTTGGCGCTGTCGCATCCGGCGGGTTGAGTGTGCTGATGGGTTCTGGATTCGAAGATGTCCGGTTGAGATCCCAAAGTTTGATCGTTCGATCGAAAGAGCCTGATGCGACCCAGTTCTGTTCACGACTGCAAAAGTATCAATATGGTGTATGTATACGTGCTCGCGTTTTCTGAAATTTCGCACCAAGACGTTAAGCAACGCACGTAATCGGTATGGGACCCGATTGTTGAAGGATCTACACCATTCGCCGCGTGCGGCGCCCACGCTTTGACAGTTCCGTCAGACGAAGCGGACACAACTGGAAATCACTGTGTCACTTTGAGACGTGTCAGGGGGAGGTGTGTAAATACCAGTTTGGTTCTGGTTGCACAACAATATGTCGTTCACCCAGTCAGTATGGGTCATGGAGCACTGTCGAAACTCGCTTGACTGAAATGATCACAACGAGAGTAAGAAAAACGCGAGTGAAGCTCTAAAACGGAAAAAAAGAAAAACCGCTTACAGTCCCTGGTACAAATGAACCAACATCCATTTCCCACTGCTCTTCAGGTCGCAACTCCGCAGACCTCGAAGGGCGATGGCGTCTCCTATGCGGGCTAACAGCAACCTCTCCCAGAATATCCCCATCACTAGGTAACACCTCATCTTCCTCATCCTCCTCATCCATCCCATCCTCCATCCAACCCGTCATAATCTCCCATCTCGACGTGAACCTCCCCTCCCCTTCCCTTATCTTCCTCCGTTTAAGCGGCAACCCCAAATCCCAACTCATCACCAACCCATCTCTCCCCCCAGAATACAATATCCCTTCAGGTGCCTCCCGTCCTGAAAGCTGCGTGGTCGTGTCGATCGCCAGAGAGGCTACACCGAGTCGGTGCCGTGGGTGCCTAGCCCAGACTGGTGGTTGTTCCTCTGCGGGAGTCAAGAGGTTCTGCCCCGGCATAGGCATGAGAAGCGGATGACCAGCGCCAATACGCGAGGCGCCATATGGTGGTAGTTGGAGCCGAGGCACCGGCTCTGTGGGGGGCGGGATGACATATGAGACGCGACGCCTTGTTTGGACCATGATGATGATTGGTGAATATCTAAGAAAGGAATGACCGAGTTGTTAGGTGAATGAGGAGCATGAAGAGGTGTCCTATGTGATGAAGAGAGAGAGAGAAAGTGCGCTCGTTAATCGGGTATTGGTGGGGAGGTATTGTATATGACAAGGGAGCGGCGACAAGCTGAAATAAAATAAAAATAAAAATAAAATAAATAACATATGGCAGCACATGTCTTCCTTGGAATTGAATACAGGGTCAACCTCAACGATCGAAGCCCATCAGAACTTCCATAAAACGGGGTAGATACAATTCTCTCAAACTACATCGTACACATTAACTCCTTCGAAAGCACATCGAAACCCTCYCAATCAGTSCCCTTGGTATATGGTGGMGTCCCTATCGACGCTAGTCACCCTCGCATACTCTAATAACAATCTGTCCCAGACAACCCAAGTCAATCCAAGTCCGAAGCGCCATAGCTCGTTTGATCTCACCTGAATACATACGCCGTCAAATCTTCCTTCCTCCAATATGTTTTCGTCCACTCTTTTCCAGCCAGTGCAATTTTCTCTGCCTGTCCTTCGTGGTTATGATCTCCATCAAAAGCTCCCCTGAAAAACACATATGTATCATAAAGGTCCGAAAGGTCAACCTGCACAGGGACGTAGTGAACCCATGCTTGTGAACGCTCAAGCCACCTGAAGAATCGTTAACTACCTTCCTCAAAATTTCCTGTGAACCTCCAAATTCACATACCATTCGGGGTATATCGTGGCCTTGAACACCAACGAGTTCGTCGCCATCAACCGTCTAAACTCACTCGACGGGCCACTTCCATCTAGGTCAATAACATATTTGTGGTCAGCGAAACCCGTCCGATTGTGCACGCCTTCGTCTCGCCATTCGTACTGCGTCTTCAGAAAATCGCAGTAAGGTTGCACACAACCGATGGGTTCCCCAGAGAACGAAACGTCCATGAACGCAGGGTTCACAATAGATTTGGGCAAGTCCTGTCCGTCGCGAATTCTCAAATTGTCTCGGCGCGGAAAGAGGATATTGACTTCGCCATTCAGGTCATTTGCCACTTCGACCAGGTAGACGCGCTGTGAATGCCTCCACCGAGACTTTTCGTGGAAATCCATCCCAGAGTTGTTTCCTCTCCAATAAAGACGGTCATCACGCTTTTCAGACCACGGCAAATCCACCATATCTTCGCTCCCATCATCAAGACCAAATAACGAAGGAAGCCTCAGGTCGTGATGGAGGAAGGTAGAAGAGCGTGAGAATAAGGGTGTGATCCTGGTTTCTGGTGAAGGCTGCACATTGGGTCCGAGAAACTGTGGGTGGCGATAGAAGATGTTGGTGTGAAGGCAAGGATTCATGGAGGACAAGTGGTCCCAGACGAAGGACCTGCGAGCGCGAGCCATAGGTCGCTTCGAGAGGTTGACCGCCACTTCTCTGCGTCTCCCTGGAGAGTGCGGTGCGCAAGCAGATACGTAGCCAAGCGATGGGTTTTCAATGGATGCAAAGTTGACATCTGGAGATCTGTCAGCGGAAGTGGGAGCATGCACACGGAAGTGAAGCATTACATTTACCAGCAGCCATCGCGTCCAAAGCTGCATTCTTGAAGTGATAATTTGAAAGGAGCCTTGGCGTGTCAAGGGATGATATGACCGCTCGAAAATTGGGTAAGAGATGTTCAACGGGTCGTAACAATTCAATCATCTCCTTGAGCCCGCGACGCCCGATACCAGCGGTTTTGGTTGCTGAGTTCAACGCCGCTACTTTGAAAAGGCCGACGCCAGACGTCTTGTTCTTCCCAATAGTGAATGTATCCTTGGTGTTCCCCCGCTGAGCGATCATCTCGGGGAAATGTCGGGGCTCTATACTCCAAAGTGGCTCTATATCTTCGTGTATAGAATCATAATCATCCGGGAGCTTGACGTTGTGTTCTTGAACATAACTCCACCTAGGACATGTCGTCAACGACTCGTACTCCACGGCACCACGCAAAACGGGACGGACCAATGATCAAAACCCGGGGGCGGCTCGCGCTTGTATCTCCGCATGTATTCCTTAACCGCTTGGTCGAGCGTGCGACTCGCCCGAGCTTCCTTCATCGCCCAAACGTCCTCCGCAGTGCGTATGAGTTCGAGGATCGGGTGTGGTGAATCCGAGTCCGCCAAGAGCCGGCCGTCCGGATGGTAGTCATGTTTCGGGGGGGAAGCCTGGAGTTTCTGGGCTGTGGGGGGTATGGGGTCATTACCACGAGTGGTACTCTTCCCGAACAAGTCAAACTTGCGAGAAAGGAAGAAGCAAACGACCAAGACCAATGGGACGAGGAAAAGAACCCGCCGCACGCGCCTTCCTTGATACTTGGATATTGCCATAGCAAAACAAAAGGAGAGACGACGTGAGGGTGGTTGTGGAACAAGGCGGACGGAGATCACACAGGCCAAGAAGCTTAAGACTGGCTGATGGGGAAGAACCCGAGAGAGAATGACTGTTCCTGGAGAACCCTAAACCTATAAATATGAATCATTGGAACAGCTTGCGCCATGTCTTGGAGTCGTTTTGAGGTAACTAAAGTGTCAATCTTGAGTTTAAAAGAAACGAAGTGGCTCTCAACCTCAGTAGATGGTTTGATAAATGACACCACGGTACCACTCTGAAGTGAAGTTGGTTCGTGTTTGAGCTTGCCATGACATGGGCATTGGGGATGCAGATGTATGAGGTAATGACCCGGGCCGGTATTTCCAGCCGAAATTGCCGGGGGAATTGATGCAGTCATTCAAGCATCATCTCGTCTCCAATACTGTCTCCTCGAGCTCAGTTGCAGTGCACGGTGTAACAAAGTGTTGAAGAATAGTTCGGGAAGAGAAAGGAATCGTAATTCAATTACTAATTCATTTACTCTGTTACAACTGGTGTGATCAACCTCCTTACCACGCCCAATCCCCATTTTTCATTCCGCTTCCGCTCGCCTTCCGAAATCCATAAACAAGGCCCACCCACTACAATCTCTTTATAAGAGGCCCACAACTCCACTGATTCTCTCATCAACTCGCTCACAATGACCGCTGATATCCATTCCATCCCCGATCGTTCCATCCGTATCTGCGCTGACCGCGGTGGGACCTTTTGTGACGTTCACGCGTACGCCCTCCGTCTAACCCCTGAATTACTTTTCATCCTGTATCTACAACTGAACCGCAGGAGTTACCCCGATCCTCAGAATGCAAGTGAACGAAAAGAACTTGTTGTCAAACTTTGCAAGTCATCCGTTCAACACATGGTATCTAATTGATCATTGATCTTGGAACTAGTGTCCCAGGACCCCGCAAACTACCAAGACGCCCCGACGGAAGGCATTCGTCGCGTGCTGGAAATCGTTTCAGGGAAAACCATCCCTCGTGGCTCCGTTCTCGACACCACCAAAATCGGTATTCTATCTCGTTTCTCTCAACCGTCGATGGCCAGCCTGACTAGTTAATCCAAGATTACATACGGCTTTCCACTACGGTAGCGACGAATGCTCTCCTCGAACGAAAGGGGCATAAACACGCCCTTCTCATCACTCGTGGTTTCAAAGACCTCCTCCTTATAGGGAATCAATCTCGCCCGAAGATATTCGACCTCAACATTCGTCGCCCACCTCCACTCTACACCACCGTTGTCGAGGTTGATGAACGCGTCACTCTTGTCGGCTACACATCAGATCCAAACGCCGAAGAACACGCCGTACAGTTTGACGAGAACGGCAAAGTTGCGAGAGGTTATAGGGGCAAAGGGTGGGATGGACAAGGTGACGCAGAAGGTCCAGGAGAAATCGTACAAGGAATGTCAGGAGAGGCGGTCAGAATACTCAAGAAACCAGGTACTTCCACTTTCTTTTCCTTATTCAAACCCTCCATCCTTAAATACCGATTAACCAGATCTTGACGTGGTCGAAAAGGACCTTCGGTCGCTGTACGACCAGGGTTTCCGGTCCCTTGCTATCGTTCTTGTCCACTCTTACACTTACCCAGAGCACGAACGCGTTGTTGGGGCACTGGCTCGTTCCATTGGCTTCACCCATGTTTCCGAGTCAGCCGCGCTACTCCCGATGATCAAAATGGTGCCAAGAGGAGTATCGTCCACCGCAGATGCATATCTGACTCCCATTCTTTATTCTTATCTGAATGGTTTCTTTGACGGCTTCGACGAGAAGCTGCGAGATGGCCGTATCCAAAGTCCCCGAGTGGAGTTTATGGGAAGTGATGGTGGATTGGTGGACCTGCAGGGGTTTTCTGGTCTCAAAAGCATACTGAGCGGACCAGCTGGTGGGGTTGTTGGTTATGCATTGACGAGCTGGGATGGCAACGAAAAGATACCGATAATCGGGTA
>CEMH01204032.1:0-13848 GCA_001179725.1 Macrocystidia cucumis | reverse complement strand
CCTTCGCATCGGAAGGGGACGACCGCATACAGAGCTCCTCGGTGGATGGACTTCAGCCTCCTGGAGTAGAAACCCCGACGGGTTACGGTGGACTCTTCACGCCCGGAAATGCCAGCCCTCCGGATACGACTTCGTCCACTCAGCTTGTGGAGGACGTTGTGGATGCTCCTTCAGATGATATAGTTGCAGATGAGGACGGAAGTCGCGGTGTGGAGCAGGCAGGAGAGGAAGAGCACGAACACGGATTGGAAGACCAGCATCTTGACGAGCAAGCCGATATCGGCGATCACGTTGTTGAAGAAGAGACGCTCGCAGAATACAATGACGAGGAGACTGTACCCTCTTCTTTGCTGGATGATACTCAGGTAGCCAGTGATTGGGATCTGGAGAGCAAACAACCAGAACAGCAAGTTGACGAAGAAACGGGTGGTCACCAGCCTGCTGGCGAGTTCTCCGAGGCGGACGAAACGGCAATCGAGAAAGAAGAGTCCGCGGAGCATTACCCGGATTATGAGGTGGCACATACTCCAACAGCCGAGATTTCTGTTGCTGACGATTCCATCATCGAAGCTGGACCTGAAGTGGAAGCCGATGAAGCTGTGGAACATGGTGCTGACGATTTAGCGGCGCTGACCGAAACCGCTGGACACCCAGATGAATTCCCCACGGAGACACTACATGATGATGACGGGGTTGCTCCTTCTCAGCCATCTGTACCCGCTTCATCTCTACCTCAGCGTCTTCCCCCATTTGCCAGATCATCCTTTGGCGTTACGCTCACGAGGAAAGCCACCGACCCGATCCTTCACCCCGACCCGTACCCTGCAAGCTTATCGACCCCCATTCACGACTTGGACCTTGATGGTAAAGACCTTCCGGAAGAAGAAATTGAGCAAGACAACTCGTTTTCATCATCATCTACCGCGGAGAAGGAAGCGGATTATCTGGGCGAAGGTAGTGGGGACGGCGCTCGTGCATTCGAGTTGGACGAGTTGGAAGAAATGGAGCTACGTTATCCTTCAGAAGATCCCCTTCATACTGCCGTCGACGAGCCCTCGGATGCGGATTTGTTGGCCTTGGCAGATGAGTTCATAGCTGCAGGGGGGCATGCTACAGAAGAGCACGACGCCGACGCTGATGGAGACATCGATCCCGAATTTGCAACGACCCATCCCCCAGATGCAGAAACCACTCTTGTTACGTCGGGTGATGCTGAGTTGAGCCTTGAGGAAGTTTTAGGGATGACAGAGGTGGATGCCGTTCATTCCGAATCAAACGCGGACGCCCACGTCGAGCCATTGATTGAAGAGGAGTACGTCTTCTGCGCATTTTACTTACACCATCTTTACTGATACCTGATAGGACGACACCACATGTTACCTCAGTTACCGTCCATGGTGAGGACGAGGCCATTGGAAAACCTGAGGAGCTAGAAACCCACATCTTGTCAGAACCCCCACCTTCTAGCAACCACGAAAATCGGGTCACACAACCCGAGCCACCCGTTGTTGGAGGCACAAGCCCTGGCCTTCCCGCTGATTCACCTTCCACCGATTCAGCCCGGCCAGCCAAACGAAAACGACGAAGTTCACCCGAAACAGAAACACCATCCCACATCACTCGTTCCCATTCCGCGAAGATTGAAACCGAAGAACTGAGCAATGGCGACCAGAAGCTCTCAAGAAAAAAGGTAAGCAAGGCAAGTACGAAGAAGAAGACAGATACCACGGCTCGTCAAGATAAAGGCAAAGGAAAGGCTAAAGCCAGGGCGTCGTCTGTTGCTCAGTCCGAGGAAAGTTGGACCAGTTCGAGCGCCAGTGTCGCTGCTCGGATGTTAAACACTGGCAGCCGCACTGCCTCACGAGCCTCCTCCGTTGTATCTGTCAGCGAAAAATCCGACGCTCGCCATGAATCCCCGACCGTAGCAATGTTGGCTGGAAACATCACTCAACCCCAGCTCGCGCCTCCTCCCTTGTTCCACGCACATTCACGACCAGGTCCTCAACTCCATCATCACGGAAATCAACCTCAGCAGCCATTGCAGAAACAAATTCAAAAGTCCAATTCCGCAACTCGTGCGGAAACCATCGATTTGCCTGAAACATCCACACGTTCATCTGCGGCAACTCAAGCTGCACCTTCACACCCATCGGCACCTTCGCATCGACCAGCTCCGACTAGCAACTCTCCTGTGACTCGCTCGAACTGCCGATACCACAAAATCAGCCTGCCTAGGGAGGAAGGTGGACCGCGCGTTTGCTTCTTGGTTCCAGGATGCTCCCTTGGCGATCGTGAACTGATGGAGGAGGAGGAAATCGAGGACCACGGCAACGCCACGCACGAAGACAGTCTGCACATCATTCGAGACATTGAATCTCTGGATTTCTCCTCGTATCTAATCGGCATCTTGCGGCAGCTTGTTGGCGTTGACCTTCTCAGAGAACAGGAAGTTTACTATCTTCCACAGCCTGGCGAGGTCCCAGTACGCAAACATCGGAAGTCTTTGTCAACTTACGCACGTCCACGAGAGGTGACAGTGGCCGACTCTAGCAGCTTTCATGGATCGCCTCGTTCGAAACAATCACGTTCCCCTTCCCGGGCGCCGGTGTCCGTGGCTGAATCGACTTCTACGACCCTCTCTGGAATTTGGAGGGTTAAAGGATCCGACAAGGGTTCTTTTTCTACTGCCTCGGATTACGAATCTGGGACGGAGGACGAAACGCGAAAAGCCAAACGGGCGCGCCGATCACCAGAGAATGCCAGTAGTAGCAGTGGCAAGATGGGGCCCCCTATTGTTCCAAAGGATGTAGCAAAGGAAGGAACTTTGAAGAGACGCCGAAGCAAACGCCTCGGTAAGGATTCCGCAGAGTATAAACCTGATGCGGATGATGTGGTGGAGGAGATTGAAGAGGTCGAAGAGAGAGTCAAAAGCCATCGAAAGTCGACCACAGCACGAGGAATGAAGAGGGCTCGGAACGAGGAGCCTTCTGCAACTGTGGTGGAACAAGAGTCGGAGGAAAGGAAAAACAAGAAGCCGCGGACGAGGACAGTCACGGTTGCGGAGTAAGTATGGTGGTAGACAAGTTGATTGATTATTTCTTTTCGCATCCAGGTCTGTTCTTGTAGCTTTTTCTGAGTTTGATCATTTTCGTTGTATAATATCAGCCGTCGTTCTCAACTATCCCTTGCCTTATGTTCGCCTAATACACCAATCTATCTTCTTTAACTGCATGGACAGAACAGAAAGGCATATATTGGTAGGATGAGAAGAAAGTCTGAGCACATGGGGTCAAGAATTCAATGGGAAACGGTTGCGGGCAATGGAAATTCTACTGAAGTTCACCGCCTGGATGATTTTCTCTTCTTTGGCGGTTCATCATCTTCAATTTCCTCTTCCTCTTCAACGTCCTGATCAGATTTTGTGCGCTTAGCCTTCACTTTCAGCTTTTGAAGTTCGCTTTTGCGCTTTTGTTCTTCAGCACCGCCGTCGTCATCATCCGACCCGAAAGGATCATCATTGCCTTTCTTCTTTAGCTTTGGTTTTGGTTTGCTCGTGGAGCCAGCCGCCGTAGCGGTTGTCGTTTCAGTGGTATCTGACGTTTGTGCCTGTGGTGGAGCCTTGGATGCTGCTTCCTTTTCTGCACCAAGCTCAGCATAGAATTCATCTTTCAAGGCCTGAAATTGGACCTATGTCAAGAGCTGGCATTTTCGCACACCATGCTGTCAAACACTCACCTTGCTGTCCGCCTCGCTCATGAGGGCAGAGTTCTTCCAGATCTGGATGGGGTGCTCCGGTTAGGATGGAACCGGAAAGTGAAGTAATGAGATGACCCACGGTAGATGGTATACCACTGTGATGCTTCGAATCCAGACCTGATGGTTGGCATAAGTACAAGAGCTTCGATTGTTCCGAGAAACATACCAATGGCAGTATAGAGATTAGATTTGACGCCGCTCAGATTCACCCCGTGGTTGCGTAGAAGAACCTTCATAACCTAAGATGAAGAATGTTGACGATAGGTATCAGCGGGAAACATACACGAACACTGACTTTGGTGACTTCCTCCTTGTCGTACACATCAGGCATGTAGATGCATATCAAATGTTGATAGTTGGCAGTTTCCTCCTGAGGTGATGTGGACACCTTGGCAAGGAAGGCAGCCGTTTTCGACAATGGGCCGGAAATAAGAGATTCTGTGGGCAGATTGAAGTCAACCCTATAAAGCGAGTGATGGAGAAGAACAGGACGGCAAACGAACCAGCGAGCCTGGACCAGATGAGGTCGACCTTGTCCGCAGGTGCGAAGACCAACCTATCAAATCAAGGTCACGACATGTCCTCGCACTTAATAGGAAAACAAGAGAACCATTTACCGCCAAGGTGTCCGTGATTAAGGGAGATTGTTTTCAAGCCTTCCGTCGCTTCTGCTTGGACCTGTGGTGCTGTTAGACTTTGGGCGCGCTTCGGCAATGGTGTTCTGAACCTGTTCGCGAACTTCCTTTTTGCTTCTCGCACCAGTCTTTTTGTTCGACCTGACAGGGATCGAGGCGTCATTCTTCCCATATCGAGTCAGTGAACAAGGGGGACCAAAGGGCACGGGATGAACAGACCTTGATGCCCTCCACTTGTTCGGTGACCGACTTCACTGAAGTCCCACACACAATTCAGAAGTCTGAGCCAGAGCAGGTGGGAAATAGTTCACACATAGTACCGCAGCTTCACTTTCTGCAGCCTCTCGAGTTCGTTCTTGCGTCTCTGGGGATGGTTCCGAGGGGCCTCTTGCCCATATCCACTACCCTCATTCTCCATTGATTACAGTTTAACACGTCAGATCTAAAAGTCCTCACCGGTTTGGTTCCGTCGTTCTGAACCATAGAAGGCCTATACTATGGCGGTATTATCATTGAAGTACTGAGGGCTGACATTCTCATGTCCGTGGTGTGGGAAGTGGTACCAACCTTAGTCAAGAAGTCTTTGAGAGACGTAGTCGATTCTGGCGACCAACTATAAGGATAAGTCGGCAGGAGGGTATCTTCGTCCATGGTGGTATGCAAGACGTGGATCAATTACGTCTGGGAGAGTCGAGACTCCAGCTGACTCCAGTGGGGTTGATTACGCAAGTTGTATACGCGTTGTTTGTTCGTCACGTTCAACAAACCCCAACTCTCCCCCACGTGGCACCCCGGGCCCGTTCATCTCAACTCATTTCGGAATCTATTAGTGCCAATAATGACCTATAACTTGAGGATTCATATGACCTTGACGCAGATGGTGTCAATTTCGCCGGATTTTCTTCAGCCTTGAATTCCTTGAAAATCATGTTTGATATTCAACCATCCGGTTAGATTAAAATCCGAAGCTCTTTGTTCATGGCAAAAGATGCCGCGAAATCTAGGGGCAACACGAATTTATGAACAACGAAACGAGCTGGCTCGCGATAGCAAGCAACAATTCGCCATCCCATGCAGCCTTCCGCAGCCCACGTCCCTCCAAAATCCCTGCATCCTGCCTCTTCAAGTTAGCTTGTCAGAGATTGGAAAGTGGGAACCATGGGCTTCCTTATGCTCCTTTCCCTCCTCGTGGAAATTGCGACGAGCTCGTATCGCCCAACTCCACGATTCGGCAATCTACTTGTTCTTTAGCGAAGACGCGACCATTATGCCACCTCGCCTTCCTGTGCTCCTTCGAGAACTGTAAGAAGGTGCACCGTTTGAGTGCTCACAGGATATTACCATCGATGTTGTCAGACTAGCGAAAAATCCTTTCATCAACAAAACCAGAGGGCTCGAACGCCGCAATTTTTTTTTACGAAATATGCTATGTTTGCGCAGTCCCGCCTGTACAAGCTGCGAATAGGCAAGGTTTCGCCGGGGTGGGGACATGTCGCCGTGTACAAGCAGATTAGATTCATCCAACGTGATAGTTACCCCACGACGCGATTGACCGAACCTGATAGTTTACCCCTCGTACGGCCTGTACCTCTCCTCAACAAGTTCCAGATCCAATTCTTGTGGCAATTGGATTTTGAGAGAGCTTCATGCATTTTTTTGTTACATTAGCATGCTGTGAATACTTTAGATTGATTCTGCTTTGGTCCATTGATCTTTTTTCTTGGATTGATTAGATTATGTGCTATCATTTATAATACATTTACTGGATGATTGTAACATTCTCTTTCGACACGGATTTTCCCCTCTCAGTGTACTTACAGCTCAGGATAGTTATCACCCTCGATTAATCCTGTCGTGGAGTAACTATCAGGTTCGATCGAATCCAAATTGCTGATGTTACCGCTTTATTACGCTTGCGATCGAGATATAACCGAACTGAGACCTCGACGTTATGATCAACTTAGGCTCAAGAGGCCCAACTTTTCTCCATCAAAGTTTCCGGCATAAAGGTTATATTGGGAAGAATTCACCAGGAGGGTTGGGCTTGCAAAGACGCTGTTATCCATCTCGAGCTGTGTTGCTTGTGAAGTAGTAACACCAAATCTGATGCAAAGCTCATTGAACGAAGCGGGTTGAAACGAAATTCACCAATACGCGCTGCACACTGCCCATTTCGATGTAGGAATTTCGACGCTTTCCTCGGTCTATTGTTGTGAGAGCTTTGGGCTTGTGCAACGCGACTGTGAACATGTACGTCGGTGACGCAGTTTTCGTTCGTTCGGCACTTGGTAGAAACAACCTGCGAAATCGCCCATTGAAGCCGAGATGCACACAAAGCGGGACATGCGGTATCGTAATCAGTCAGGCTAGACATGTACACCAAGTGGACACTTGATCAACCATTGATCAGACTATTATGGTAGCAGCTTGATGGTTGGTGTTGCCAGAAACACTCCAAACTCGGCAACGTGAGCGACCAAGGTCGACCCTGCGGCCCGATGTTCCACGCGATCCAAACAACGCACACACAGTCCGCCCTCTTGAGAGCCGAATGAACCCAACTGTTGTCTTCGAGTTTCTTCACGAACGAACTGAATAGCGCTCAGTGCGACGCCCTATATCGGCGCACTTGTTCATGGTAAACTATCACTCGACGCTCAGACATCGCGCTCAGCGGCCCAACCAAATGCCCGCTTCCGATCTTGACACGGCTCTTGCGGTGAGCTGCCCAGGGTTGCCGATGAGGTGAAGCCATGCTGTGATGTTAATTATGAAACAGATGGTGCCACCCCTCTGGTTGACGTATTTAAACCCCTCTTTTCTCCCATCCTCGTTCTTCATTCACTTCTTCCTTTTCATTTTCTCCGGACTTTTCAATTTTTTAAAATCTTTTTCAACACTTTTCATCGATTTTAATCTTCTTCTTCATTTTCTTCAGGACTTTTTACAATGACTTTTTACTCTCGTATCGCGGAGACTCATATGCAAAAGGATAGAGGCTCAAAGCCTACTCCAGACGTCGTCAAAACCAGCGTCAAGGTTGCGGATCGATCAATGGAGTGTGCTCTTCTCGAAAGATTCATCAGTTCGCACAAAGAGCTGGAATCCTACAAGTACGCCTTTTTAGTGACTCAGATTATGTGTCATGCGCTCATTATGACTTCAGAACTGGTCGACATGTAGTTGTTGATGGTCGTACCGTGTCTATCGCTGCTGTGACAGCGGCCTCTCGCTATCGTGCTTCCATTCTGCTCGATGCATCCACTGGGACCAAGACGCGCATGGCCAACAGCCGTGCCATTATCACCAACAAGGTTGAATCTGGGATCAGTGTTTATGGCGTGTCTACTGGTTTTGGTGGCAGCGCAGACACGAGAACAGATCAGCCAATATTGCTTGGTAACGCCTTGTTGCAACATCAACATAGCGGTGTTCTTCCCTCCTCATCCAAGGTTCTCGATGTCCTCCCTCTCCTCGACCCCATGGCCTCGACAAGTATGCCCGAATCCTGGGTCCGCGGTGCGATCCTCATTCGCATGAACTCTCTCATTCGGGGTCACTCTGGCGTTCGTTATGAGTTGATTGAAAAGATGGCCGAACTCTTGGAGAACAACATCACTCCCGTTGTGCCTCTTCGAGGAAGTATCTCAGCCTCCGGTGGTCAGTAGCCTCTTCTTGTGAACTGTGCAAGAGACTCACCCTCCAAACTAGACCTTTCCCCATTGTCGTACATTGCCGGAACCCTGATCGGCAACCCCTCCATACGAGTGTTTGATGGACCGGCTGAATTCGGCGCTCGCAAAGTGGTTTCATCTGTTGAAGCCCTCAAGGCTCACGGAGTGGCACCAATTCCTCTCGTCTCAAAAGAACACCTGGGAATCCTCAATGGAACGGCGTTTTCAGCCAGTGTTGCCGCCCTTGCTCTTAATGATGCCGTACACATGGCGCTACTTGCTCAGGTGTGCACGGCGATGGGAACTGAAGCATTGGCAGGCACCCGAGCGTCTTTCGACCCATTCATTCATAACATCGCAAGACCTCACCCTGGCCAGGTAGAATGTCCCCCTTTGATACGCGTATCACCCCGCTGATGTGTGTGGAGGTTAGATCGAATCGGCGAAAAACATCTGGGATCTCTTGGAAGGGTCGACCTTTGCTCAAACCCACGAGGAAGAGGTGACCATCGAGGAAGACGGAGGTTTGCTTAGACAAGATCGATACCCCCTTCGGACGTCCCCTCAATTCATCGGACCCCAACTGGAAGATTTGCTTGAGTGCTTGAAAACGGTAACCATTGAATGCAACTCAAGTAGGTTCAGTTGATGCCGAGTTCGTCGGGTTGAGCTAATCTCCCTTTCAGCAACTGATAACCCTCTCATCGACCACACCACGGGGCAGGTGCACCATGGTGGGAATTTCCAGGCGATGGCCATAACGAACGCAATGGAGAAGACACGGCTAAGTCTACATCATTTTGGCAAGCTCCTCTTTGCCCAATGTACCGAGCTTGTAAACCCTGCCATGAACCGTGGTCTCCCCCCATCGCTTGCTGCAACCGACCCTTCCCTCAACTACCACGCGAAAGGAATTGATATCGCGTCAGCGGCATACGTCGCTGAATTGGGGTACCTCGCCAATCCTGTTTCAACCCACATTCAAAGTGCTGAGATGCACAATCAGGCTGTGAAGTGAGCGTTATATAAAAGCTCTTGGGGGGTATTGAACTGACCGACCATCAGCTCTCTGGCTTTGATCTCCGCTCGAGCTACTCTCAACTCTCTTGAGGTTCTATCCATGTTGACCGCTTCCTATCTGTATGCGCTTTGTCAAGCTCTCGATCTACGTGCAATGCAGCACGAACTCCTTTCCGAGCTGAAAGGGATCATTAGCGAGGAGCTTTCCCTTTCATTCGGCTCTTACATCACCCACGCTGCATTGGAACGGCTTATCCCACAAGTCGTGCGGGCCATGAGAGACACATTCGAGGCCACAAGTACGATGGACGCAACAGAACGCATGGTCAAAATGGCCGCTTCCAGCAGCACCACATTGATCGACTTTTTCACAAGCGGCATCGGCAATCTGTTCATGGACGTACGTGCAGTGACCGAAGCTCTCTCAGCTATCCCTATCTTCCGTGCTCACGTCGCATCGCGGGCAACGGATTTGCTCGACCGCCTTCGAGGGGAATACCTCGGCGGAGGGCGTGGTCCATCCCCCGCTAGTGCTCATCTGAATCGCACCAAACCGGTCTACGAATTCGTGCGACTCACGCTGGGTATCAAAATGCATGGAAGCGAGAATTACTCAAGGTTTGATCAAGGATTAGGCGTGGAGGACATCACCGTTGGTGGAAACGTTTCGCTCATTCATGAGGTATGTTCTTGTTGAAAACAGAAATTCCTTCGTTCTGTTCGTTTTGGCTCATCTATATTCTTTTTCCCCTTCTGCAGGCAATTCGGGATGGAAAGTTGCAACCTGTCATCGTGTCTCTCTTTTCGTGATTTCATAATCCGTGATGCAATAACTCGATTTCTTTTTTTTCATGCCTTGTAGTCTTGCTTTCAATTTCACATAGATATTCTTTCTTTCTCGTTCCCTCTCCCCTCAGGCCTAACCCCCGCTCCCAATCCTGTTCCCCGTGTGCTCAGTCTGATCCTGTGCCGTCGATACGTGAGCTATCTCCGTCGTGGCATTTGCCATCCCTGTCATCCGTTCTACAGAGGACGTCTGTGGACGATTGTTGAAATTGGCGGTGGTCGTCGGGTCCGAGGGTGACTTGCCAGGACTAATGACATCTCCGGTTCGCGGGTGGAGCGGGTCGGTGGAATGTCAGGCAACCTATCCAGTGCAGTGTGCACCGTGGTTTAGTTTAGATTTAGATCATCCAATACCGCTAACTCACTTCTGGCTATCCCAGGTACGTACGTATTATTAAGATCACGAGTCATGCACCGGAGACGCTGGTGACTGCCGCTTGTTGAACAGTCCGGATGCACCACTGCAGCAAAGATCCATCAAAAAGCTTCAAAAACTTTCAAGAATAGGGAAATTGTGGCTCGATGAACAGACTGCGGTCCATTTTTATGATGATTTATATATATATATATAGACACATGTAGAATACACATGGACGTTGGAAGTAAAAAATATAAACACCCCAGAACGCTGTTCATGTGAACTGGGATTAAGCGCTATCAGTGCTGTGCAGTGCTTTTCAAAAGTGTGACTTGAACCTCTTCTTCTCCCATGGAGGCCCTGCCAGTGCATAATGAACAAAACCATATGCATGGGAGATCACCGATTGATTCGAATGATGCGGCACCTTCAACTTCTTCCCCCCCCCCCTTCTTTTTTTTTTGTTTTGGTGTGCGTGTGTTTGCAAGTCTGTGCTCGGATCAACTTTTGATGCATGAACGTAGGTAGACGGAGCGCTCAGTTGTCTTCATGATGATGTGTCGAACAGAATCGGTTTATTTTTACATCATGCTCTGCCGTTCCCTCAAAAAAATCGAACCAGGTTGTGGTGGGAACCGGGATCCAGTGGAGAGGGGGAGGTGGGGAGGGTCTATGTGCGTGGAGGGATGAGCAAAACTCGTTTTGGAAGTGTTTCAGGTTTTAATGTTTGCTTCGCTTTCGAAAAATTTCCGTGAAATTTTTTCTCTCTCTTTCTCCCGTATCCGCACTCGTGGTGGGGATGTCGTACTACATACAGATGCTATACATAAAATGTACTCTGTGGCGAGATACGGGCATTGCCCACCGAAAGAGACCAACACCGATATCCATATTCAACACCGCAAACAAAGATCCAAGCCTGACAGCCTGGAACGCGACGAAAACGTCAAAAGAAGAAGCAAGAGACTGTGCAATGCCCTTTTCCAATCAAAGTGTGTACACTGTCACTGCGATTTTGATTGTTGGATACATTATGATGAGAAACCGAAAGCTGAGACTGACGACGTCTATCATCCTTTGACGACGACAGCGATATATAAACACTCCAACCTACCACGCGCCTGATCCCCAACAACGGCAACGTCAAGATGGCGCGCCTTGATCAGGTAGCCTTTCGATGGCGTACCGCCTTCGAACGATGTACATCAAGGGAACGCCAGGAACTTGACGTATCCGTCGGCGAAGTTCCCGATCACAAGTCGCTACGATGTAACATTTATGCGCTGTTACCCGTTGGACAAGACAGTCGTCCGCGTATGTCCCCGTGTGAGAGCAATGTAGGCGTTCGAAACGTGGATCGCGAGCCACTCTAAACGTTTAATATCAAAAAAAGTCAGTCTGACAACCGGGTTCATTTACGGAGAAGAAAAACCCCGCACCGTAACGCAACGCGGTATTTATGGCCTAGTTTTTCG
The DNA here is from genome assembly GCA_001179725.1 of Macrocystidia cucumis. Classification (NCBI taxonomy): domain Eukaryota; kingdom Fungi; phylum Basidiomycota; class Agaricomycetes; order Agaricales; family Macrocystidiaceae; genus Macrocystidia; species Macrocystidia cucumis. The sequence goes on along the minus strand of CEMH01204032.1, from coordinate 2,084 downwards.
AGTTCGGCCATGACACAGTCTGTAACGCAGGGGATACCTGTATGCATATTTATAAGTCACGAATGAATAGAACAGGAAAAGTGGTGGGGAAAGCGGCAAGGTATAAACGAACATTTGGCGAATAAACAGTCCATCATACCGCCAACAAGTTCGAGTTTATTTTGCAAGCTGAAGTTTATAAAGTTGGTGTCGATAAGCACTCGGTAAGGAGGGACGAGAGCGGTGTTGTGGGCTAGGAAGAGTGATGAAGCAACCTGCGGTCTAGACAGTGATATGATAAGATAAAGGACACTTGGAGAGAAGAACGAACGAACATGCGGCGAACTGCATTTGCCTTCTCGGCTTCCTCTTTTTGCTTTTGCTTCAGCTTGTTCTCCTTCCTGTAAAGGACGCCGATTAGTCCTTGAGGGATACTCGGGGTTTGAAGCGGTCTCACAGGCGGATGTCAGCTGGATGAAGCACCCGCTTTACTGCAGCGAACTTGCGAGTCTTCTTGGCTTTCCCCTACAGCGGATGACGTTAGTGCGTGAATTGAGGAAGTCGGCATCAGAAGAGACCGAAATTAGATGACTCGCCATTTGAGCGGTAGCTAACGTGAAGTCACTGCCTTTTGGACGAGTTTTTGAGAAAAGTGCGGAGAGGGGTGGCTTGGATAGCGCCCAGCAAACTGAAAATCAGCTGGGATAACGTAAGCAAGAGCAGTCCACGTGGGCTTGGCATCGATCGATTTTTGACAGTGACGCTGAGATGATTCCCATCACAATCAAGGCCATCACAGCACTCGTACAGATGTTTGAATACGGAGGCGCACCCATTCTGACTACACTATGATATGTTACATGGTACCTGTTTCAGGAGGCGCTAAAAAGAAGTTTGGTGGGACACCACCAGTAACGGCAGGACGGGATATCAAATTCTCAGCCTGAGTGCATGGTCGGAGGAAGGACTAATGGGGGATAATGGAAAGAAGACGAGGAGTACTGCATCGCCTTTGAGGAAGGATCAACGGAACGGTCGGAATTTTCATGCCTTGTATTTTACTACCCGTGGTAAACGGAAAGAGTGGGAGCGGCAGCAGTGACTCGACCACAAGTTCAATCGAGATAAGGTGTATTACCTAATAAAAGATGAACTGGATTGGATTGGATTGGAATGATCGAAAGAAGATGAGAATGAAACTCAGTGATCGAAATTGGTTTCTTCGAATTCGAATTCAAAAGGATTGTCGGACTGTCATCCCACTGCTAATGTCATCGTCAGCCTCTTTCCTCTATTTAAACCCATACATCGTTACTCTTTTTCACTCCCCATCTTCTTCTTCGCTTTCAACTTTGCTTTCTCTTTAGCTTTCTTATCCTACTACAATGACTATCCTCTCTTCTGCCTCAGAAACCCGTATGCAAAGGCGTGCTTCTTCCGTTCCTGTCCCCGACGTCGTCAAGATCAACATCAAAGCCTCTCTCGATCAACCAGCAGACTCTCCTCTCCTCCACAAGTTCATCGATTCCCACAAAGAGCTCGAGTCCTACAAGTCAGTCTTTAGCCTTCTCTTCGTACACTGTCAGCCACTGAACATGACCCCAGAAATGGTAGACCCGTAGCCGTGGACGGTTATACCCTCTCTATCGCTGCCGTAACCGCAGCTTCCCGGTACAACTCCCCTATTGTTCTTGACGCATCGACTGCGACCAAGACCCGGATGGCCAAGAGCCGCGCCGTTATCACCAACAAGGTCGAATCTGGAACCAGCGTCTACGGCGTGTCTACTGGTTTTGGTGGCAGCGCAGACACGAGAACAGATCAGCCAATATTGCTTGGTAACGCCTTGTTGCAACATCAACATAGCGGTGTTCTTCCCTCCTCATCCAAGGTTCTCGATGTCCTCCCTCTCCTCGACCCCATGGCCTCGACAAGTATGCCCGAATCCTGGGTCCGCGGTGCGATCCTCATTCGCATGAACTCTCTCATTCGGGGTCACTCTGGCGTTCGTTATGAGTTGATTGAAAAGATGGCCGAACTCTTGGAGAACAACATCACTCCCGTTGTGCCTCTTCGAGGAAGTATCTCAGCCTCCGGTGGTCAGT
>CEMH01204025.1:44500-55682 GCA_001179725.1 Macrocystidia cucumis | reverse complement strand
ATGTAAAAGTACTACCTGTTCCCCTGATGTGTGCACTTTCTCCGTCTGCCAGCAATCTGCACTCCGCTTGATCCTCATCTATTCTACCACCAACGTCAGCTTCAGAGGATTGCTTTGCTTCTCGATGGTGTCTCTCACACAGGCAGGTTCAAATTCCGACCAAGGGTCCTCGACACAAAACGCATTGCTTTTCATTCGACGTGAAGACATAACCGTTAATTAATTTTCGTAGCACTAATCTTTAGTTTTGTGTCATCGTACGGGTACGCATCGTGGGGACTGTAAGTTCAGCAGACATTTAGTCTTGATGAGGGATACTCTGCAGGATCAAAACCCATGTCACTCACACATCATCAGGCCCTTGATTTCCTTCACCCGCAGGTGTTCGACTGATTTGCGCAATAAAACGACGCGCAATGAGGCCCACGCCAGAAGGACCACACCAAAGGCAATCGGGATGAGCCAGTAGAGCGGGGAAAGGCGGTGCGAACCACCAAATACCGTGTGTAACGGGGGGGTGTAGACAATGAACATTCCTAGCGCGGCTCCAGCAAGTATACCTGCGAAATTCCACTTGTTGCCGATCGCGCGTCTTCCAAATGGATACGTGATCCGGGCTTTGACCGCGAACACCTTTAACAATCTGAATGTAGTGTTGCTCAAGATCGCAGATGGACGGGAACACTTACATTGAAACATTGGGTGATAAAGATCGAGAGATAGACTGATACCATCCAACTTTAATCTTTATTTTCAATCGAAAAAGTAACACAAAATCTCACCAATTGATTGCGCCTGCCCAAAGGCATCAACTTGTTTCGCAGCATTCAAGCTCTCTCCTTTATAGTTGACGAAATCCGGGCTATCTTTGAGAAAATAGACTGAACGACATACGTTAACGAAACAGCCGAAGCGTCAATCATCAAGCTTACCACCAGCTGTCTGCGCAGCTTTGAGATCTGCCGGTGAGAATCCATTCTTGAAGAAGACGACGAAATACGCCAATAAACTATGCGATGAAATTTTTCAGTAGGTTCAGTTTGTGGCGCTCGAAAGGGACTCACGCTGCAACGGCCTCAATCATTCCTGCCTCAAGGTAGGCATAACTAAGTAATTTCCCATCTACCAGCGTTTCGTCATCCGTGGCTTCCATCTTGTCCTCCCAGTACTCGCGCGTGAACGGGTTTTTCAGCTTTTGGACAACTTCACTGAGTTTGCTCGGAGGAATCGGCTCCTGAGTTTCGGTGTCACGGACGAGAGTTTTTACTCGGCGAAGAGCACGACGTTTGCGCGACATAATCGACTTTTCGTTCACTACGGGGCGTGAGCTTCACAAATGAGCAGTACAGAGGATGGAGGGAGGTGACTGACCAGGTTTCCGTGGAGATAGCCTCATCAAACCGTCTTTTGTCTCTGGTTGATCCCATGCAAACGAGAGCTAAAACACCATCTTTGAGTTTTTTGTCAAAAACAACAAAAAGGCGATTCGAGACTTGCCGCAACGAGAAGCTCGAAGCCAAGATCTTGAGAAGGAATGTTTTACTTAGATGGAGAGTCAAGGGAAAAAAATCAAACTCCCATACCAATGACAAGAATAAGGATTGCGGAGAGTGGAAGGGGGATGGGCACGACAACATCTGATTCTTCTCGTCAACGGGCGAAAGAAATCAAGGTCATGAAAACACCAACAAAGAAGTTGCGGAATGACTTCTGGGGTACTATGCGATAGAGTATATCTGACAAGAATGTCACAAACAGCGTCATACAGATACGAGAATGCGACCTACTGTATCGAACGCTTCAGATTGACGAATATCTGTCGACCTTCTGCAACGCCCCCTGTGAACAAAGCGTTGGCGATGAGTTCATATAGACGTGAATGCAAATACTCACTGACGGTCGAGGCGAAATTATCGTCTGAATGGAGGTGGATAGTAAGCTGTTGTCACAACAACCCAGGTCCGAGGTGACTGACCGAGAAGGATCATGTCCGCGGCTTCTTTTGAGACATCAGAACCCGAGATGTTCATCGCAATACCAAGATCGGCCTAGATTCCAAGGTCAATAAAAGAACAGAAGAACAGTTGATCGAAAAGAACCTTCTTGAGAGCCGGTGAATCATTCACTCCATCACCAGTGCTGCGGTTGATGAGTTGCGTTCGACATTTTCAAAGCAAGCGAAACACCTACACTCCAACAATGTGACCGAGAGCCTGGGCATGTTTGACTGGTATTGATTGAAGTCAGTGCTCAAAGGCGGTAACGGTCGAGCTTACCAATTTCGAGCTTGTGCTTAGGAGAAGTCCGGGCAAACACGATTTCCTTCTTATCAAAAACTGATTATTGCGCTCGATAAGAGTTTAAGCGACAATGGCAGGTAAGACCGCGTACTTTGATCCCACTGCCAGCCTTGTAGTTGGTCGATGTCATCTCCGTGGACGACAACCGCATCCACCTCGTCTTCGTAGATCTCTTCCACAGGTCGCCCTGTCCTCGCACTCAGTGTCTCTCGCGTGTCGCCAAGGATCAAGTTTATTTTCCGTGCGATGGCCTCCGCCGTCTTTGGGTGGTCGCCTTTACAATACAACCGCGATCAGAACTCAAACAAATCACGAGAGAAAAAACCATACCGGTAACCATCATAACCTTGATTCCCGCTTGCCTTAGAGTCCCGATAGCTTCCCGAACACCATGTTTGGGAGGATCCTCGAGCGACACCAATCCAACGAAACAATAGTTTGAGCTCGGATAATTGAGTTCCGAGAGGGAGAACGGGAACTCAAGGGGGTACTGGTCAACGGAAAGCAGAGACTGCGCGCACGCGATAACTCGGTGTCCCCGGGAAGCCATGTACTGCAAAGCTATCAAGGGGTGTTCATTGGCCATAACAGCATCATACGCACGTTGTAGGCGTCGTCATACGCAGAACGAAACTCGTCAGTAATCGGAACCGGGACACCATCCTGCAGATACGTTGAGCACCGTGCGAGGACACGTTCTGGAGCCCCTTTGATGTATGCCGTCAATGCACCATCAGGGTGCGGTTTCTCGAGCTACGAAAGTTATGAATGGGGATTCGAGTGGGATGTGGGAAACATACGATCACAAGTGCCCATTTGTTTGTTGAGTTGAACGGCACTAATTGCAGGGGTGGGTCAACCATAACGCCAAGCAGCCTTCGAAGAACACACCTTCAAAAGTTTTCGGCGAGGCCTTGACATGGTCGTCGTATGCTGACCCGAGTGATCGTCCAGCAAATCTCGTTAGTCCCGTCTCTGTTGCATCGCCTAAGATGTTCCTCCTGTCGAATGGCAGACTCGGATTGTCGAATTTCACGCGAGAGTTAAGAGCGGCAACATCGACCATCTCTTTCATTCCTGGAGCGTCGATCGAGAAGTTGGCCGTATCCTGTTCATCGTTGTTGGACTGGATAACCATTGACGACGAGTGATCAACTAATCCTTGTAACCAACATACAACACCTACCTGGAACGCAGAGTACATTCGACGGTTACTCCATAAATTCGTTACCTAGAGCAAAAATGAGTGATGAGGGCCTTCGGAAGAACAAAAGTCTGCGTACTGTCATCTGATTTCTGGTGAGTGTTCCCGTTTTATCCGTAGCAAGCAAGGTCAACTTGAGGCGCCCAAGCAATCAGCAACACAACAACCTCTTGATTGAAAAAAAAGAGAACTGACGGAACCTGCATACATTGTTCAGTGACCGAGAAGAGAGCAGCAAAACATGAACGTACCAAGTGTCTCAACGCCTTGAAGGTCCTTTACAAGGACATTCTGTTTCGCCATCCTTTTCGCCGCGATTGAAAGCAAGAGGGTCACAACGGATGGAAGGCCCTCCGGAACGAATGCGACCAAAACTGAAACTGCAAACGTTACAGTTCGAGCGGCCTGACCTTTGTATGCCGTTGTGATGCCCACGACAAAAAACGTGATGGCAAAAATAACCGCTATGATCGAGACCGTCACGACAAAACGTGCGCTATCATTGGGGAATAAGTGAATGTGGTCAGCAACGTCTTGCAAAAACTCACATTTCCTGTGAGAGCGGACTTTCTCCTCCAGATTCACCACCTGTAAGACTGGCAATTTGACCTACAATGTACGCGTTAGTTCGAAGCACGTAAACGAAACCGCGTAAACAAACCTATGAGTGTATGATCTCCAGTCCTTAGAACAACTGCAAAAAAGTAATTGAGCTTCTATCCAACGTTGTTGAGAATGATTGTTACTGACCTCCCCAGCCCTCCCCGTTGACGACGAGCGTCGAGTTGAAAACCTACAATGAGGTAAATTAGCTCTGAACCAGAAGGAACGAGTCGGTTCTCACCAGGTTCTCGGCTTCGACGGGGCGGGATTGAGACCCATTGGGAAGGGGGCGCCGTTCCTGAGGCTCAGACTCTCCAGTCAAGCTGCTATTGTCAACTTTCAGATCCGTGGAGCCGAAGATAAGGAGATCTGCGGGAACTTTGTCTCCAACTCTCTTTTGCAGCAGGGTCAGATGAACGTTTGAATATGGAGCCGGTGTAAAACGGAATCACACTCACTAGAAGAACTACGTCACCCTTCACAAGAGTCGACGCAGGGCTATCTATGATCGTCCCGTCCCGGACTACACGGCAAGTCGGTGGGATCATGGCAAGGAACGAAGCTAAGATTGCCTCAGACTTTTGAATCTGGTAGAAGTCGATTCCTGCATTGATGAACGCGACGACAATGAGGATCGCCCCCAGATAGGTGTTTTGAAAGTTGCCCTGGAAAATAACGACACGACCTCAGGGCTTTATTAGAAGTTTGACAGAGGTTGATCCACACCTTCGGGTCTATCCCGAGCAAAACATACTCCAACACGCCTGCGAGTATCAGGAGGATATTGAACATCGTGAGAAGCCGGTCCATGAACTTTTTTATATGGAACATCAGAACGAAAGGATCTTGGAAGTGACGCCATGATAGCCGCACCTTTCTTAAAGCAGATTTCTTCTTGGGAGGTGTCAGAACATTGGGGCCGTCCCGTTGAAGGCGGACTCTGGCTTCATCTGCAGCGAGCCCATATGATTGACCAGGAACTTTGGGGTCAATCGAGGTTCCAAGAATGTCCTCTGCATTTGCCAGCGAAAGTTGGTGTTCTTCGATATCCACATGCTCAAGCTTTGGGTCCACAGCCGCGCCGACCTTTTCTCCAAGGTGGTGGTATCCAGCAGCAGCGAGGTCTCGCTCTTCCTGTGTGAGATTCCGCTTCATCTCGACACCACGAGGTCGGACAACAATGGCCTCATCCAATTCGTCAGGAAAGGTAACGGCGCCGGTATGGGAAAGGAGAGCTTTCTCATTGTGCTGAGCGATTTCTGCTGCTGAGGAGGATGGAAGATCAGAAGCTGAGGTCTCCATGGCGGAAAGGGGAGGGCCGTTGAGCATATTTTGCCAGAGCGACACACCTTTTGAATCAAACCACCCTGTGACAAGCGGAGATTCGTGGCAAAGATATTTGGAGCTAGATACACACCCAATCCGTTCTATTTCCAGGCAAGAATTTTGATGCTAACGCAATAGATTGCTTCATTCTTCGGTCTCGAGTCGAGACTTCGCAGCAAACAAACCGCAAAAAAACAAATATGGGCGTCCCGCGTATTCTCACGTTGTTGCGATCCTGTAAGTCAATCATCACGTACAAGTGTCCATTTCTCGGGCTCTAAATCGTTTGGCAACAGTCTTGAAAATGCTCACTCAAAACTCGGGTTGAAAACCAGATAAAGACAGCTGAGAACGTTGATTATGGCTGTCGTTGGCAGAAAAAAAAAGACAGTGGCGTCTTCTGATCGAAGTGGACCATACGGAGCTAGTCCAACAACTCGACATATCTCGCCACATGTGATACGTAAGAATTCAAACTCTCCACGTTTTCAACGCCCATGTTCCAACCGTCGTAGCGCCTTCCCCCCTTGGCGTCGTACCTCTTGAACAATCTAGAAAATTAAATCGAATTGTCACCGATATTGCAAGATATTCTCTCGGCTGTTTGGGGATGAGAGTTCCTCCCGGTATCGCATTGCCGAGTAATGCACCCCCACGGTGAGAGTCAACCAACGCCTTTAATGACCTCAAAATCCCGAAACAGTTGTAGACGGCTACCGGTGATCAGGAAGTCTAGCAAGGTTTCCACAGAATTTGTTTTAGCGCCATTCAGCCCGACTATCACAAATGACCTTGCAATGGCTAAAATCCCGCATCACCGAAGCGGAATGTTCTTTATGGACACCTCAAGAAGAGAACTCCATTGATCACGTTCGTCATCGTTATCTTGACAGGTCCTCTTGTCCCTCATGCTCTCATCATGATCGGACAGTCAAACACAGGGCCATGGAGAAATATCTGCCCTTCCTTGTGGTAGCAGCCCTGGCTTCAAAATGCGTTCTCCTCGGTGGGAAGGAGGACCCACTTGCCTTCATTCGCCACTGATCGATGTTGGTTCCACAGGATCAGAATGAGCAAGGTAGGTCCTTTCCTTGACGTCCCGATCCCAGCATCTGCCCCCTTTTGTGATAGACGAGTCTAACACAGACGTACACAGCCGGGGAGCGTGGTTGCACGTTGAAGATGTGTCTCGGCGTCGGTCGCTCGAGGTGCTTGGAGCGTTCCCGAGGTCACCTCGTATTTCGCCCAGCTCCGAGGTTTTTAATGTTATTTACGCCTTTCTTCTTCACTCATTGATTCTTACCCAGACTGGGACGCCACCCCTCTCAAGATATCTCATTTCTGTGGGCTTCAGCACACAAATCCTGAATCGCTATTTTCCGGAGAAATCTTCCAAATGCCAATTCCTAATTCCTATCTTCTCTCGCAATTTTGGGTATCATGGTCCTGGGGCGGAATTCCCTACAACTCACTCCTTGCGACCTTTCGAGTCGAATGCGAACGTCATTACTGCGGGACCTGCCACCGTCGTTTCATCTGAAAGCCTTGGTTCCCTCGTCACGAACACGTAGACCGTCCCAGCGTTTGCCATGTTGACCGGGACAATGACGTGGCCGCCTGGCTCCACTTTCACGAACACCGCTCCGTTCCCAGACACAAACGCACAATACATATCCTTACCCTTATCACCATCCGTTTGGGGAAATGAGAGCTCCATCGGCGCGCCGGGTCCTGGTTGTGGGACTGGAAGCGTGAGGTAGGCGAACGTCCGAACAGGAAGGGCTGGGTTGGTTGCCGGGCAGGTCTTCACAAAGTGTTGAACGAAGCTGTAAACTTGGTTGATGTCCAGTGGCGTCTGTTTTTCCAAATTCATTCGTTCTTTATCAGTCTCCAAAGTGGAGGGGTGTTGGAACACGTTGAACACTCACATCGAAAGCGGTTCCCCACGGGTTCGACCTTAACGCGGCGGAGGATATCCATGCGGCATGACGCGCCTCTACACTCATCATGCTCGCCGCAACTGTCAGATATGCCTGTGAAAGATTTCCAATCAGCGTCCAAAATCGCCCGATTGCTTGGCTTTCAACGATGCTAACCTTGTTATTGAGGAAGGGGGAAACTCCAAGGTATGCTGCCCCTCCCATATTCTCCATCACTCCGGCGAGGGACACAAACGACCCCACATCCTGACACGGACTACCATACCCACCAATGTTTCCATTAGATTCTCTCCCATTTACACACTCCACGCCGACTTCACAACGCAGGTAACAAACTCACAAATCATATTGACATGCTTGAACCGCCTTTGCCCCCGCCGACCCAATGGCATTACTAAGAAACGCCACATGCGTCGCTTCATGTTGAGCGATCTGTTCAAACCTCTCCCGCACCCAAGGCTGATACCCCGCCCGGGTGAAAGCATCAACAGGGAGTTGGGCGAGACAAGTTCTGTAAAAAGCGCTCTCGGCGTGTTCGATGAGCAGCGCAAAGTTGAGAATATCAATGTCTGAAAGTTCGTATAATTTCATTTTTTGTCAATTGGTACGCGATCCCTACGAGCAGGGAAAGGGCACACCTGAAGGGGTCGTCTGAGCGTCTCGCCGTGAAGGGCGGGCAAGCGCATAATGTGGCGTGAAGAGCAGGGCGAGAGGGAAAGTTACAGAAACGAATTTCGAACACGCCTTGAGGAATTTCATCTTGTAGTCGTCAAGAAAGATTTCGCCGGTAAATGAAAAATGAAAAAAAAGAATGTATAGCGCGTTGTTGGGGGAAGGAATCTTGGCAATGAGTGTAATTTAGGCGGATGTGGTGGATGACACTAACAAGTTGTGCGCGAGATCAAGTCGGCGAAATGGGGGGCTTTCTCGCAGGTCGATCGATCGATCGCTGAGTGGACCAACCACCATGCTCACGACTGCAGAATAATGATGACTTGATTTAAGATGGTGAACAAGATACAACAAGGGGATTTAAATGCAACTCTGTCGATACAAAATAAATAAAACAGAAGATGCGATTGTTGAATGTTGAGGGGAAAAAACCGGCGATGCCATTGGAGAGAGTCGGGCAATTAACGCAAATCAACAATCTCCAAAGAAATATCTTTCATCTGCACATGGCCTTTGTCCGCGTCCTAGTTGCAAAACAATTTCAGAGCCTCATCCATCCGGGAGCAATCAGTTAACGCACGGTATAGATCGGCAGATCGGGATGTGGATGGAACGCTTCCTTGGCTTGACACTCCAGCACTGTCTGGAGTCCTGGTGGATCTGTTAGACGAAAGATGCCAAAACTGACCAATAACAACTATCAGCCTCATAATCGGAAAATGTACGATATTAAAATGAAATCCTGACTTTGGGTTTGACTTGGGCGCACAGACAACGGCAAACGACTCTGGCAACATTCTCTGAAACCCAGAATGGGTATGAAGATCGACGGAAGACATGAAACCTACGACGGAGAATCAGCACCAAAAGGAGAAAAGCGAAAGTAAAAAAAAGGCAAACATGATTGTGACGGATGTGTATGAATCTAAAACGGGCATGTAAGAAACTTCCACATCCTCGGAATGCAAAAAAAATGAACTCACCCAACCAAGTGTAATCAAACTTCTCTCTTCTGTAAACTGCAAAACCAACTCCTCCTCATCCATCGTACAGGTATCGCTCGTCGAATGCTGTTTGGGTATCAACAACGTCGTGACTATAAACTTGTGCCCTCTATCTTTTCCGAGTAACAACCCACACGTTTCCTTGTTCATGGACGTGTTCACCTTGGCAATTCCCAAGAACCGCTGAAGGCATTCACGTGGAAGATTGACGTGTTTCAACGCAGGGAACCCGTCACCACCACCACCAGATGAAGTGCTCGTGCTAGAACGTAGATCTCCGCGGGATGATGATTGAGGTAAAACAGGGGTGGCGGTGGGGACCGCAGGCTGCGGACGCGTGGGACCAGGATAATTTGGTTGTTGTTGTTGCTGTTGCTGTGGGGGAGGAGGATGGGCATGATGAGCTTGTGGAAAGCCAGGTTGTTGCTGGATCGTCTGAGGGTATACAAAAGAACTAGCTGCGGAGAATGCGCTCGCAGCAGATACTCTTGGGAGGGCATCTTGAGGGTAGAGACCACGCATGGATCCCCCTTGCGAAGGAGGCCCCCGATTCTCGCCGACAAAAAGAAGTGATGCGGGTACATGGGTGCTACTTTCCGGGGTAAACATCGAGTTCAGCGAAGGGTAGTAGCCTTGAGTCTTTTGATGTTGAGACATCAGCTGGGGATAGAGGATACTTCCTTGCATCGGTGGTGGTGAGGTGGTGGTTATTGGAGGTGGATAGGATGGACTGAATCGCGTCAACATGAGCGTTTCGAGGGTTGGAAAACAACAATTTACCTTCTCGCCGGAGCTCTGCTAGGGGTACGATTGGTTGATGGAGTGCTGCGAGTTTTGACAGCGCGGTGGTGCCAGTCAATGGAGAGGTTGGCCACGGATTCGGAATCAGTCGAGTCACCGTCGTAACGCGTTGGACTCTCGAGCGGCATCATTGAGGGCGCGACGCTAGAATCATTTGACATGCCAAGAAATGAAGGTGGGCGGGACTTGACGGCGACGGGGGCTTGAACATTTCCATTGTAAAGGTTAGAAGACGCCGTTGTTGAGGGGTGTAGGGTGACGGATGCCATCCCAGAGGCGATTGATGCCACGCCAGACGGTGCGGATACGGTTCCGGGATTATTAGCAGCGATGTTCTGACGAACGGCACGAGCGGTATCATCTGCCTCTTGCTGACGCCTAGCAATTCCCTCCTGTTCCCTGCGCTTTTGCTCTCGTTTACTTTTGATCTCCTCCTCTCTTCTCCGCATCTCCTCCTGTTGTTGATTGTACTTTGCTTCGGCACTATCTGAGCGACCAGGCGGACCATTTGATCTTGAAAAGGTGTAATCATTGGAGGGCCGGGCTGCAGCCTGACGTGCCGCGGCGACGGCTGCTTCTTTGCGTCTGGCTTCGTAGGGAGCCCTGCGATTCCTCTCCTCCTCTTCAACTCTGGCAGCATCTTCTCGTTGCTGCTGCCATCTTCTAAGCTCCTCTCCCATTGCGCGTTCCTGTTCCTGTTCCTGCTGTCTTGTTCTTTCCTGATTTGGCGGGTAGTCGCGCGAGCGGGGATTTTGTTGTTTGGAGCGAGGATCTGGGGGATGGTGACGAAGGTGGGGGTCGGAAGGATAAGAGTCCTCTGGCTGATTCCAATCCTCTGGCTGATTTTGCAACCATTGATCGTGACGTTCGACTAGAGTGGGTTTGAGTTCTCCGAGACTGTCAAGAATCTCTTGACCATTCTACCAAGCAAGGAATGGATTAGCAGTTGATCAAGTAATCAAAGCTGTTGAAAAGCTTGAAATGAAGGAGAAATGACATACCAAACCCAGATTGTGGCGCTGATTTACGGTGAGAAGAGTTTGGTAGTCACGATGTGTTGGTAGTTTCTCGAGAACGAGGGTGGCTGCTTTTGCATACTCGACGAAAGCGTTCTCGAGGTCGCCTGCAGAGACGTATTCTTTGCCTTCACGGCGATGTTTCTCTGCTAGACGAAGGTAATATTTAAGATCTTTATGTTCACCCCAGTCGTTATCGAGAGCGCGTTCGGCTAATTCGGCTATTGAAGCTGGTCTTCGTTGATAATTTCTCGAATTAAAAGCCGTGTTCATCGTACTGGTTGTGAGTAAGAAGATCTTGTCGTCGTTATCGTCG
>CEMH01204025.1:10419-36272 GCA_001179725.1 Macrocystidia cucumis | reverse complement strand
GATTTGATTACTGTCATGGTTTTGAGGACAGCGACGCGGTTTGCTTGCCGCTTCAATAGAGACATTGCCGTTGTCCCTTTATATCAAGCAGTCTTTCAGCTTCAAGATATTGACAATGTCAGATATGCGGTGAACAGGAAAAACTATATCACTGAAGCATTTGTCCTGTAAACGGGTTCTGATATTCACTTTCCCCCACTGAAAGGCAATGGTTACGGATGCCTCTTGATTTACTTCCCTCGAATTTCCTTTCCGAGTAGTCGCTTGGAACGGCGTGATCAGCTGCGCGAGAAGGTGGTTTGAACAGAGGAACAGCACCCGAGCTTTTGACTAAAAGAAAAAAAAGAGGGCGTTCATCCACATGTCCGTCTTGCGGAATATTATTTGCATGGATTCAACAAGGCAAGCGGGAAGGGACTCACAACATGATGCATAACCACCCTAGATTAGATGTACGATGTAACGCACTTGGTCCAGAAAAGTAGATAAGGGAACCACATGTTAGGAAACGCGAAACTTCTCATCGAAGGTGAATCCACGGGATCAAAGCCCTTTGCGAAAGGAAGTTGCGCCATCAGGTTTCCGGAAAGAGATTTCAGTGGTCGCAAATTGCAGAACTTGGTTTAGGCTGAAGGACTACTGCCGCCACTTGTAGAGTGGACTACCTGTAGGTCGAGAAATGATCTCAAAGAACCCCCTGTTCTTTCAATAGGCCGGCAAATTAGGGCGTGTCAGATGCATCCTGAATACTTCTGACAACCACACGAGCTTTGATAGTTTCGTCATACCCGTCCTATTTGAGCAACGACACCAATTTCTAACATTTCTGGTGTTACAGACAAGTTGTCGGAGGCTCAGGGGCCTCCGGACTCCGAGGCGACACCGACCTTTTTCCCTGTCCAAAATGATGCTCGATAGATGTATGAAAGCATAGAATGAGGGTTGTTCGTGTAAGTCGTATCGATGATCCTCTCGTTCTAACGATATGATCAATAAGAAACGACCCAAACATGCCATAGACGAAGCGCACCGAAAGCTCAAAACCAACGCTGCGGGCAAGTGACTTGACTTCCTCAAGATCAAGTTCAATGGATGTGTCATTTGTGTTGTTGTTTTCGAAATGCCACAAAAGCGGACCTGTTGTGATGAAGAGGGTTAAACGCGCATTATGGGGGACGTTAGAGATCAGGTTTACCGAGGTTGATCCAAACACCACCAGGTGCAAGAATCTTATGGATGATACGTAAGTAATTCACAATATTTTTTGCCTGAATGGTGAAGTTAGACCGTCGTGGGTTGTTGGCAGCGAGGCGTGGAACGAGGACGCACAGTATCGACGAAGAAACATGTCAGTATTGCGTCCCATTGTCCAGCATGAGGCTCGTCTTCTCCCTCTGTGTCGGCACCGTAAATCTCTTCAAAATCGCCTGAGTTATTGCAAAATGGAGTAGAGTTGTCATTTGTAAAGCTCACTTCATAGTTGGAACACGTACCAGCCACCAGGGAAAAATTGGAACCTGCGGGCAGGGATGACGGGAGAACGTCAGGAATGGAGACGGGATGAAGAAGCGCAGCGCGTGATGGAAGATTGGAGAAGCTATGAACGTAGGGGTAAAACGTGTGCTTCCCTATCTCGTCTGTTCTTGGATCCGATTCAGCTCACTTACTCGCCAAGCCAAGGCTGAGCACGGATATACCTATTCAGGACAAAATACGACGCGAGGAGCATGTAATGGGAAAACTCATTTCCTTGACAAGAGAACCCTGTTGAAAAGTTTGGTTTTGTGGTTTGTCTTTGCAGCTCGAAGAAAGTGGGCTGACCCAAGTTTGCGACATCAAAGGCGAGGCGCCCAAGACCAGCCCCAGGCACAAGAACCCTCAACTTCTTGCTGGAACGCTCATTTTCAACGCCAACGCCTCCACAGGGTAGATGGAACACGCCTCACCGTTCTTCAGGGGGTGCACCAGCAAAATGTTCGAGCAATGCCTCCTTCATCGGCCGATAGCAAATGTCACGTTCTTCTTTCCCCTGGTATGTCTGCCGTGAGGGATTCCGGGCATAGTGATGTGAACGATCCAGACCTCCTCGCTCCAATCCCTCACAAATTGCTTCAGTGTGCTTCGGAGTTTGTCCATTTCGAAGTCGGAGGGAGTCCGTTTCTTGCGATTTCCATGACCACCGTTCTCTCCGTGTGAGTGTGTATGATTATGTGCACGTGAGTGGGAATGGCTGGGCTGCGGTGAAGTGGTGTGCGAATGAGGTCGAACATCGGGCGCTGACGACCCTGTGGAGCGATGAGGGGGAAACGTGGTGGTGGAAAGTCTTCAGGCAAACCTGTTTGTGAATCTCCGGCATCAATGTCATAGTCGGTATCAACTTCGTGGCCAAAAATCTCCGGATTGGCAATGATTTGGTTTAAGAAATCAGCGTTCACAAGAATGGCGTCGTCCACGTCATTCAGCTTCCGATGGTAACCGAGTTCCTTCAGAGCGTCTTGGTCTCCCTTCGGTATGGAGTACATGTCCTTTCGGCGTCGGTTATTGGCTGCCAACTGTTGAGACTGGGCGTAAGTGGACGCGTCATGACGTTTAAGCACCTGCAAAACTAACCGAGTATTGGGCATAATGTCGAAAAGCTGCAATGACATTCGAAAAATGTTGTTGTTCTGACAGATGTTGTTAGAATTGTACGAAGATGTATGAGTAAAAACATATACCTTCGTCGATATCTGCTTGACTATGCGACATTGTCCAAGCCACGACGAGCCTGAGGCAGTGATGTTTGGGAACAGAGTTGACCGTGAGGCCGTTTGCTTGTGTTGTTTTCCCTGCTTCAAGTTCCTCCAATACGGTCAACACTCATCCTGAGTACAACGCTTGTGTTTCAGCCATGTTTCAATCTCAAAAGCATTCTATCTCTAATAAATTCTCTCAAAAAGTTCATGAAAGTTTTGGGGACATCCGCCGGCCGTGGCAGCCTACCATCATGTTCAGTTCAAGGCATCCGATTTCCCTCGCCACTTATGCCCGGTAGCCTTGTCTCAACGCTCCTTTCTTTCTCGGCTCGCTTGTGGCTGTGATGGGACCAAATTGCAAACGATGCTTGCGAGCTACAAGGAATCAGCGGACACGCGTTAACGTGCTCCTCGTCTCTGCTGAGATTCGGCCGGATACAAGTCCCCATTGTTGGGGTATTCTCTTCGCCACCATAATTACTCACGCGCGTCGTTTTCCTCGATTACAGCCAAAGAAACGACACTTCCCCCTTTCAGCACCCAATCTGTGGATCTGATCACCCATTCCCCCGAGGGAACCGGGGTTTTGTGCCAGATTGAGAGGAACCATCCACCCGGAGAAGTCGGGAAACTTCTGGCCTGAGGGTGAGCCAGATTGCCTGTTTACCTGTTCTCGACGATGTACAGCGATGGTTTCCAACTCACCCCACGCTTCATGAGCGAATGATGTCTCAAAGAGTATGTACGCAAACACTCTCATAGTCAGCTCTTTGGCCCTGCTTGCCCTTCACATTACCAGCTTCATGAGGACGATTAGAATCTTGCAAGCACCTACTTTCGCGTATTTGTGAGTCTTCACTGCCTTTACCGATAAAGCAGTCTGAAAGTACCCCTTTACAAAGAAACGCTTGGAAGCTCGGAGCCGGCAGACTACCTCACCCAAAAGAATGAGGCTTTATGCATTCACTACGCCTCCCCTTTCAAAATCTTAGCACAAGATTATGAGAAGAACTAAATCTAAATATGTAGCTTCAAAGTGAGCAGCTTCTGCTCGTGCTGATCGATGGAGTCCTGACGAAGTGGAGATCGCGGCGGAGTCCGCGACCTCACCCAGATTAGCCTCGTAATATTCGCAGCCGTGAACCATAATTTTTTTGCTTGAATACGTATACGATCACCTTCAATCGCCAGTATGCACTTGTGGCGACGGTGAGGTCTATTTGTAAGCGCTCGCAGCACACTTGAATTCCTTCTCCCCTGGATTGAGCGGTGATAGTTAGCACTCTAGGATCTCGAAATGGTTGGTGCCGAGTGTAATGTCTCTTCTTCCGCTCATCAGGAAACCGTGTTTCGCATGATCATTGGTTGTATACATCGGCCCACTAACGAAACTTCGCACCTTCCCGACGAAGTCCATGTTGACGGGTAATGCCATCTCACCTCGACGGGGACGTCGGACAACCGAAAAACGCCGGCTTTGGGAGTAGCCTTCCTCATCGCGCTCTAATACTACGATTCTTAACAGTTTCATCAGGCGTACGGATACTCCATGCACGTGTAGGGGTAAAAAAACAACCCTTCTCACCTCGGTGTTGGGGAAAAAGTCTACAGATGATCCCATCCACAACCCCATTATTCAGCACCCACAGCTCACGCCTCCTTAATATCCGTATAACAGTCGGGACCTGATTGGTGATCACGATCCTTGCGCCTCATGTCCGCACCGCCACAATTCCTTTGCAAGTATGTTTTCCCTTCACATGGGAGCAACGATGCGGTTGCTTTTGTCAAAACCTGAAGTGGTGATTCCATAGTGGATATCGAGTTGATTGCGTTTTACTTCGGGGTGGGGGCCACAGTCTGCCCTTGCGGAAACCCATGGTTTCCGAAAATCCCGGACCAGAATGAGCCCCAAAAGCGATTGCGGTATGGCTCGCGCCACAGTCGTAAAGGAGCGGCGAGCTTATACACCGAAGCCTAGTCTCTTGATCTATGATTTGAAGTTTCGATGTCAGGCTCCCGTGCCGAGGTGCCCAACCACATGTCACTAATGCGATCGGGTGTGAAGGGATGGATGCAATCTGATGTCGTCCCAAAAGTGCAACGGTTCGGTTTGATTTGCAGATCTCAGGCCCGATCTCGAAATCTTTAGTGCCTGGACAGCACATGTTCGCGAATTCGCCTCGTTTACAAACGCTTACCACTCCCAGCCTACCGCTCTAGACCGACCAGCTAGATAACTTGGAATAATGTCTGACTCGAGCTAAGACGACCACGTTTACGGCGGCCTTGTCAAATATCCTCCAGAACCGAAAGGCGAAGCAGAGAGAAAAATCTAATCTGACGGTGCGCATCCGTGGTCGGCATCAGCTATTCGGCTTTCGCTTTGCCAGCGAGCAGCCAGAACACGGGAAAGCGACGGTCTTTCTGATAAGATCGGCGTGTCGCCGAAATAGCGGAGATTCGCAGGGTCCCAAATTTGACGACGACATGATTGGGAACAAGTCGTGTTTTCATGACGAATTTAAATTAGTTAGATCTTGCTCATCACTGCAGTATTGGCCCGTTGGGATTTGTTCCAATTGGGGTCATTGGGATTCTGGCTCCCTGAAGGTAACCCAAATGATCCCATCATCGACAGATTCCTAAAGTCCGATGTCGTTACTTCCCCCTCCCCCATGTCCACAAACGTCTGGAAAAGACTGACATGCGGACGGTTGAACACATTTAAAAGCAGGCGAAACTATCCCTGTTTCCCCAACCCACCCCGGCGCTTCTCTGAGGCCTTTGTACCACCCCCTGTATTTCTGTACGCTTTAACGACCATGGGACGCACTCCGGCAGATGAAACCACTCTTCTCATCTCCCACCAGACCTTTTCCTCCAAACCAAAATTTCCACTTGGGTTATTCCCCAATGCATGTCGCCCCTACCTTGAACTCATCCGGCTAGAAAAGGTGGGCTCCTCCCCCTTTACTTGCTGCTTACCACTGACAAATCACGAACCCAGCCGACTGGAACGATACTCATGTTTTGGCCATTCGGTGAGTTCGCTCATGCCAACTGTGTCCATGGAGCTGATACATCCATAACCGAGTTTAGCGTGGGGTCTGACGATGGCGGCATATGCCACTAATATCCCCATAGGGGTATACATTGTCGACCTTACGAAATGCCTGATTGGAGCCTTCATCCTCCGAAGCTCAGCGTGTACTATTAATGACATTTTCGATAGGAAGGTGGATGCTGGAGTCGGTGAGTCTGTTCCTGAGCTCGTGGCTCGCAACGCTAAGAACGGATATCATTAGAACGAACAAAGAACAGACCCATGGCCAGTGGACGGGTTACCGTCCTCGGGGGCTCTCTGTTTCTCTGCGTTCAATACCTCCTGGGAATCATATTTTTTTCGGCCACAGTCAGTGGCATCGCGTGAGTGAACACACAAATTCTTCACCCCTGAAATCCTTAAGGTCCCTTGACAGACTTTGGGTGGCCCTTTTCCAACTACTTCCCCTGTGAGTTCGTTTGGCTCGACGTTGAGCGGTAATCTCATCAGGGTCGCTTAGTTTTGCGATATACCCCTTACTCAAACGATGGACACATTGGCCGCAAGCGTGGTTGGGTCTTGCGATGAACTTTGGTTTCATCACTGCTTGGATATCGGCAACAAACACGTTCAACAGCCCTTTGTTGTTGTCCGGAATTGCTGCTTGCTGGTGGTGCGTTCGTCCGCCCAAATCGTTTACGACGTGCTCACGGAAGGCTTCAGCTGGACTATGCTTTACGGTTCGTCGTCTTGGTTCGCCAAGGCCAAACTATCGACTGATATACGCTGTCCAGACACGATTTATGCTTGTCAAGACATCAAAGACGATGTAAAAGTCGGCGTTCGGTCGACGGCTATTCTTTTTGGCTCATGGATACGACCGATGCTCATCACATGTGGCATCTGCTTCCTGGGTAATCTCGCAGTTTCGGGATACATTAATCATCAGAGCATGGGATTCTATATCCTTTCCTTAGGCGGAACGGCTTTGCACCTCGTTTGGCAGTATTTCACCGTAGATCTGGGTGTCCCGCAGAGTTGCTGGGGTGGGTTCTTTGATTGTTACATGTGCATCAACGCTCACGACCGAAAACTTTGTAGTGAATTTCAACCGCAACGGCCAGTTGGGATGGATTATATGGGGAGGTCTCATGGTTGATTACCTGCATGTCGCAGAAGTCTTCTCATCTCCGAGCGTCACTGTGATCTTGTGAACACCTCAATGTTTTTTTTTTCCTTTTCCCCCCACCTCTTCTTTTCCCCGCTCCCACACTTGTCCGCACATGGATCTATAATGATTGTACACAGTGTAGTTATAATTCTTCCCATATTCAGATCTTATCCACAAGAACATTTGTAATCTCCACGTTTCCTGCCTTTCCCAGTGAAGACTGAATTACCATCTGTCCTGACCTGGTTTCAATAATCCAAGAAAGGGAAATGCAAGCCACGGGTGCATTCGGGATCACGACAAAAAATGGACACTGTAAGGATTGAACTCACGACATCACGCAAGCATCCAATGCGAAGCGTGCGCGCTACCACTGCGCCAAGTGCCCTCCATCACTGGTGCCTTAATATAGACCGACACCAATGTGTAATGGAATACGTCGATCTCCTTCTCAAATGAAATTTCCTGAACTCATGATTTATGACGAAACCATATAAAACTCGGCCTTGTGGCCCATATGATGCCCTCAGCACATTGTTTTTACACAGTTTACGCGTTTGTTAAGTTGATGGGCAGTAGTATATTTTCGCGTGCCATGTCCACCAGATGATATATATTGGGGTCACTAACGCGAATCTTCAGGTCACCTGGCTTTTGGGGTACGTGTATTGTCCAGAAGTTGTTTCAATGGAAGCGCGTAATTCCAAGGAGTTGACACTTGCGCAATGATCATCCGAGACCCTGGTCACATCAAGATGGGTGTGCGTACTAGGGTGAGCGTCTGACAAACTTCTGACTTGATGATCATGTCAACACAGATCAGAACAATTTGCTGGTTGATACATAATAGAACAGAAATACGCTCCGACCCGGGATGAGTTCTTCTGCTTGGTGCAAAATCCGAAGCATCCATCAATTAGTTACATCTTCAATAAATAGTGAGGGAAGGGGTCTATTATGCGGTAAATGTTCAAATTGGAGAGTAGGAAGGTGGGATCTCGGTTACCCTTCGGAAACCGCTGTCTATATGCATCAACGTTAGAGTACCCCCAGACGGTGGTACATCAGTATTCGCGCTCGCTTGAGCACCAGCCCCCGTGTCAACGAGGTTCGAAAAGGGTCGTTTGGTGGGAGCTTCCGATGAGGGGGAAAACGGGGATGAATATAGTGCAGAGTTTGTGGCTGTATCTGGTCGGAAAGGGGTTTGCCGTCCGTGAGGTACCTGGAAAGGAACGATATTGTTCTCAAGAGGTATTGGCCGTTCAGCGAGGGGCCTCCATTTTCGACCCCTTCGGCGCCGGCTGTGTAGGAAGATCAACGCACAGGCGAGGATGAAAACTGCGGCAAGAATCCCTCCAACGAGCGGCCCCACGATTGACTTCTTCGTGTGTGAAGTTCCAGAGGGTGACCCAGAAGAGGTTGGTTTCGAACTTCCCGGTGGAGGCGATCCCGAGGGGGCCGTTGTGCCGTTAACGACAAATAGATAATCGAGCGTGAGGGGTATTGTATCAGGAGTCCCCTGATACGTGACAACGATAGAATGCGGGCCGGGAGCGTACTCGGCGGTCGTGAACAAAAGTTGATTGAGCTTTGGAGGGAGGGAAAGCTGGGTTGGCGCCTGAATGAAAAACTTTACAGAGGGACCCCCATCAACACTGTACATTGCTGTGGCGGAGCTCGTTGATACGTTGCCTGGGATCCACCCTACCCAGCCCACATATTTTCCTGAAACGGTCTTTAGTACCGAGTAACCAGCTCGCTTGGAAACATACCATTAAAATCAAACGATATCTGACTGTTAGACTCGGAAGTCGCATTTCCGCGCTGGAGGGGTGTCCATGATGTCCCGTAATGTATGTCTGGGTCATCATTTGGGACCAACACGACCGCCGTACTCAATGGAATGGTAGGACCTGGCGTATAATGAATCACGTCAAACCAGACAGTTCCTGCACTGTTGGTCACGTTAAAAGTCAGGGTATGGACCGCATCTCTGAGGCCTTCGCGAATACAAAGTGGCCAATTATCATCGGGGTATGGATCCTCGAACGGGACGGAGCCTATGCTCACGCCGTCAAGGAAACATGTCCACGGCACGGTGCGGTTCGAGATGAAAGTGGAGTCGATGGTTCCGAAGGCCGCTATACTCGTTCCTGGAGAAGACTGTTGAGCCCAGGCTCGTTTGGGATTGATACAGAATGCATCGAGACGTACCTGCGAATGCGAAGGACAAACTCGCAGTCGACGCCTGTGTTGCGTGCTCGGAGGTACGAAACGCTGGCCCATAGACGCCTTCTCCGTCGTGGCTTCCTGCATCTACAAACCAGTTTCCGGTATATTGAATGTGTGCGCTGGCGTCATCAATGATTACCTGCCTTGTCGACGCCATGATAAGAGATGCTGGGCAATGAAAGGATGAGCGCGTGGTTTGTAAGGACAGTGGTTTTAAGAAGCCACCTTCTGACAGCGATGATCCGATGCACCCGTCTGGGCGCTAAACCTTTGAACGGTTACGATTCTGTGGGTCTGTGGACCTCATCTTCTGTTACGGTGATCTGAATTTTGTGGTCGGTGGTTCCGTATAATTCCTGTGCTGCATAGCACATATACGCAAAACCAAGCAGCTTCGATGCGAAAGAAAGATGTGGCCGTGGGTTGTAAACACACTGGTGTCTGCGGGAAACGAATAACGAAAACCTCAAGTTACATTTGACAGGCTTCTTTCGCAAGTGTAGTTACCATCCATCGTCTCCGGTTGATGCAAGGACTGGCATGTTCCTTTCAGTCATCGTTATGCTATTCCAGAGAACAGGGTGGCACTACGATACAAGCGAGTCAGATGTTGCAGATCAGTGATAGCAAAAGGCAGGGGAATAAGAGACCGAGTATTATAAGCGCCCCAACTAGTACCTAAACGAAAGAAAAGACATTCAGCTTGGAGAATAGAGAGGAGGGACCTCTGTAACCACTCTAGGGCGTTCCGCAATCCGCAACCCGCTATCCTGGTGTATCAATGTTTGCGAGGTCTCGGCGCGAGGCATCCACACTACTTCCTGCACATCATTGTTGGCAGGAGTGATGGGAGAAATCGGCCCTGACGAATTTGGGCTGCTGCTGCCGGCTTGTGCCATGGAATGGATTGGTAAACGGCTTTTCACAACCGGAGAAACTGAAGAGTTTCGGAATAGGCTGGGGTGTGATGGGGGTGTTGGGAACGGGGTGACGCTACTGAACGAGTCAACCTGAGGAGACGGGACGTATGGGCGTTCAAGGACGCCGGCTCGGCTTCGATTCCGGCGTCTACGATATACTAGAGTCGACACGAGCACAACGAGTATGGCGAGACCTCCAATGACACCCCCGACGAGTGGTCCCAAGGAGCGCTTCGCGAATGGAGTCTCATGCAAACCCGACGCTGAAGTTTCTGAACCGGATATCGTCGCGTTGACAACGTAGAGATAGTCCAAAGTCAGTGGAACCGTATGCAGAGAGCCGTTAAATCTCACAACCAGCGCATGCTGTCCAGGAGGATAATCTGGTGTCGTGAAAAAAACTAGATTGAGTTGAGGAGAGGTGGGGATTTGATTAGGCGCTGGAAGGAGAAAGTCCACTGGAGGGCTACCATCGACACTATACGTAGCCGAAGCTGAGACATTGGATGTATTACTGGGCGTCCACCCGACCCACCCCAACGATTTACCTAAACGGGTAAAGGTAAGCATATTCATCCCATGATTACATCGTGAATATGCAGAACGCACCGAAAAACTCAAACTCTAGCTTATCGCTTGCCACGAATGTGGAGTTCCCAATGTCCATTGGCTCGTACGAATGTCCGTACTGTATGTTGGGGTCGGTATGAGGAATCTTTACAATAGACGTGTCCAACGGGACAGATGGATCGGGGGTGTAGACAAGGACATCGAACCACACAGTCTGAGTATTATTGGTAATATTCATCGTTAGGGTATGGGTTCCATCTGAGATTCCGTCGCGCGTACAGAGGGGCCAATCGTTACCGAATGCGGCTGTCTCGAACGGGACCGAGTCAATGCTGATTCCGTCAACAAAACAGGTCCACGGCGGATTTCTTCCGAGGACATAAACGCGGTCAATGGTCCCCATGAGAGTTACACCCGTCCCTGTAGGAGAAAATTGTGGTGACGTTCTACTCAATCACAGGCCGAGATGGTTGGTACCTTGAAAAGGAAAGGAAAAGCTCGCGACAAAGTCCTGCGTGGCATGCTGGGAGTTCTGAAAAGCAGGGCCGTGGACGCCATCCCCGTACTGACCGGTCGTGTCTGTAAACCAGTTGCCTGTATAGTGGATTTGTTGATCGGCATCATCAACCATGACTTGTCTGCCAGGCACCATTGGGGCGAAACGGATGGAGACAGGGAGGAAAGGAAGAAATGGAGATTCGAGTGTGGAACAAGAAAGAGATGGGATGTGCGTCGTCTTCTTTCTTGGTCGTTTGGTTGGCAGTATATAAAGAACCATCACCAGAGTGATGCGATCGGAACGAGAGATATTTCTCAGGACGACGTTGATAGACAAGAGGCCTGGTGTCCATCTCGCACAGGGTGTTCCTGCGATGCCCTATGGTTTCAAAAGCAGTTCTAAATTGTTCTGAGTGGTACAAAGGGCGAGCTCCCAGTCAGTAGGGGGACAACGAGAAATACAAAACCGACAATTCACTCCTATATCTTGCAGGGCTGCTTGAATCCCAGTATGCTCGAGCGGATCTGACGTGGGATACATCCGTCAATGTCAGATCTCACGTCGGTAGTGAGAGAAAACGAGAAAATGACGCGAAACGACGCAGATGAACGGTCACTGGACATGGAAATGTCAGGGGATAATTTGGGCTTTTTCCGAAGACCTAACACATACCATCTTTTGACCACCGCACAGGTCCTGGGCTTATAAAAAATGGCCGATAGAAGGGTTCTCGTTCAAATTCTGGGAAGTGGGTTGTGGTAGTACTAGAAGCAACAAGGCGATCGTAATGCTGTTCTCCATCTGTCAATTTTGGGCTCCTCAATGTGATGATGGGAATGAACTCACGCAATCATTTTAGCAAAAAGAACTCTTGGAAAGCGCGAAACAACTCTTGCACCATTCGCGCCACAAAGCTAATGATGATGTGGAAAAACAATTGGTTGTTCAAACATCGTTTGGTCGGTTGAAGCAAAGTTGAAATGCTATGTGTGTGGTCAGGGTCCGTGACAGTGACAATGAGGTAAGGTAAGGTTCCGACTTTCGGATCATTTCCTCCCTAATCTCCCCCAGATATTCAATTTAACCACAAACTCGCCAATGACAACTCAAACCAAAGACCTTGCTCTCAGCCACTCGAACGCGTTATCTCAGACTGCAGTGATAGTCGTACGGGTGGAAATGGAAGCAGAATCAATGGTCTTAAAGGTGGCTACACCCATTCATTATTGAACCTCAGCTCGTTTACATGCGATTGATACAAAAATGGACCGAGACGCGCCTGCAAATGCGAGCGAGAAGCTCGGAGTCGAAGCCAGTGTTGCACGAAGGCTGGCCCATAGGTGTCTTCTCCACCGTGACTTCCTGCAAGTTTCTGGCGCATTGAATGTGTGGACTGGCGTCATCAGTGATTACCTGCCTCGTCGACCCCATGGTGAGAACTGCTGAGCAACGAAAAAATGAAGGCCTGGGTCAACAGGACAATGGTTTGAGAAGCCACCTACAAGTGGTGGTCCGAAGCGCCCGTCTGGGCGTTAAAGTTTTGAAAGTTTGCGATTCTATAGTATGGGTCTGTAGGCCTCATCTTCTTTTACGATGATCTGAGTTCGAGGTCGGTGGTTCTGTATGGTTCCTGTGTGGCAAGGCGCATACACACCAAACCAAGCAGCTTGGATACGGTTGTGCTAAGTACAATTATGTCTGCAGGAAACGAACAGTGACAAAATCAAATCATATTTAACAGTCTTCTTCCAGGCCTGTGTGATCACCACCCGTCCGCTCCTGTTGATACAGGAACTGTCGCTTTTCTTCAGTCATTGTCATGCTCTTCTGAAACACGGGTGGTGCTACGATATAAAGCAAAAAAAAGTGAGCCCAATGTCACAGATTACTAATAGTAAAAGGTAGAGGAAAACGAGTCCGATATTATGAACGCCAACAGCTATAGCCAAGCAAGCAAAAGCGTAATGTCCGAAAGGCATTCAGTGTGGAGAGTAAACAGGGGGGACCTCTGAAACCACCCGAGGGCGCTCCGCAACCCGCAGTCCACTGTCCTGATGTACCAATGTTTGAGAGACCTCTGCGCGGGGCATCCACACCATTTCATGAGCGCTTTGAGATTGATTGTTCGCGGTGGTAGTTGGTGAAGTGGGCCCGGACGACATCGGGCTGCTGACGCTGGCTTGCGATTTGGAATGGGTCGGTAAACGGCTCTTCACAGATGGAGACGCAGAGGGAATTTTCAAGAGGCTCAGATGTCCTGGTGAGGTGTGGAAAGGAGTGACGTTACTGAAGGAGTCAACCCGAGGAGAAGGAATATATGGGCGTTCAAGGACGCTAGTTCGGCTTTGGTTCCGTCGTCGGTGCCATAACAGGACGTAAACAATGGCAATGAGTACGGCTAAACCACCAATGATGCCCCCGACGAGCGGCCCTACAATCGAGTCTTTCGTAGACGAGGTTCCTTGCGGACCTGATGCCGAGGACGCAGAACTTGAACTGGATGTCATTGGGTTGGACGTCGTCGTATTGGGTGCCGTTGCATTGACAACGTATAAATAGTCCAAAGTCAGTGGGACGCTATTCGTAGACCCGTTATACGTCACGACCAACGTATGGCGTTCAGAAACCATGGCTGGTGTTGTAAAAAAAACCTGGTTGAGCTTTAGAGGGGCTGGGATCTGGCTGGGCGCCGGTAGGAGGAATTCCACTGGAGGGCCGCCATCAACGCTATACGTAGCTGAAGCTGAGACGTTGGATACATTGCTAGGCGTCCATCCAACCCATCCCAACGATTTACCTGCAAGGGTCAACATGAGCTTGTCTGCACCATTTATGAATAACGAACGTGCGGAACGCACCCACAAATTCGAACTCCAACTGGTCGCCTGTTCCGAACGTGGCGTTTCCAATATCCATCGGCCTATATGATGGCCCATAGTGTATATCGGGGTCGTTGTGGGGGATCTTTATGATGGATGCCTTCAATTGGACGGAAGGATCTGGTGTGTAAACAAGAACGTCGAACCACACGGTCTGGGTATTGTTGGTAATGTTCATCGTAAGACTATGGATTCCATCCTTGATTCCGTCGCGCATACAAAGTGGCCAGTTGTTATCGAAAACAGGGGTATCGAATGGGACCGAGCCGATACTAATCCCGTCGACGGAACATGTCCATGGGGCGACACCCTCGGAGACATAAACCGAATCAATCGTCCCTAGGATGGCAACACTTGTACCTGACAAGGAAGTAATGTAAAATACTGCTCAGTCGCAAGCAAAAATGAACTGCACCTTCGAAAGAAAAGGAAAGGCTAGCAGTAGAGTCCTGCGTGGCGTGCTCGGAGTTCAGAAGGGCGGGGCCATAGACTCCATCCCCGTCATGACTGGCTGCGTCTACGAACCAGTTGCCTATATACTGGATCTGTGGGTTGGCATCATCGACCATGATCTGTCTTCCGGACGACATTGTGACCAGACGGATGGAGAAAGGGAGGAAGGAGGGGGAATCGAGATTCGGGGCGTGAAATAAGAAAGGATCTGAGTCGTTTTTGTTGCCCTGACCCTTTGGTGGGCAGTATATTAAAAGCCATCACACCCCACAGGTGTGGTGCGATCGAAAGATGAGCATCTCACGACGGCGTTGACAGATATGACGAGAGCTGTTCGTTTCGCGCAGCATGTCCCTACACCATCCCATGCCTTGAACACTCTTTTCGAGTTTCTCCGAGTGGCGAACGACTTATCAAGTTTTCAGTCAAGTACAAACGGCGAGGCTTAAAAACGACTCACTTAGAAATATTCTGTGAAGCGATTTGGATCAAAGTGTCTTCAAGAAGATCGACGTGGAGTACGCCTGTCAATGACAGGCCTCATGTCAACAGTGAGAGGAACAAAAAGATCGGCGAAATACAACGCGAATAGAAGGTCTAGACGTGGAAAATATCAGGACCTGATTGGGAGGCTTTCCAAAGAGCTAACAACACACCACTCTCCAGAACCTGGACAAGCCCGCAACTCGACGACAAATAGGTGCTAGCCAAGAATTTCCTCGCTGTTAATTTTCAAGGATGCGCGTCGTGGTAGGTGGTGGTGCAGAGGGTGATCGTCACAACGCTGTTCTCCATCTGTCAGTTCTATTCTCCTCATTGATGATGGGAACGAACTTACGCTGCCTTGTATAGAAGAACTCCTGAAGAGATCCTGAAGAGATCCTGAAGAGAGAGCGAAACAACTCTTGCGGAAATCGCCAGAATGGCAATGCTGAGCGCCAACGGTCAACTGACTGTCTGAAATTTTATACCCTCAGCGGTGAGTTGAAGCTGGTTTTGACGACCTGGCCTCGGGGGTATTAACGTCTTGGAATAAGGTTCAAGTATCCGCCATTCCTTTGGCTCTGATCTCGTCTTCAAGGTTCTGTTATCACGAGGATAGAAGTAGCTCGCCTGATGATGAAAGGAAGTATCCAGACCTTGATCGTCAGAAATCCAGACGATGGCCAGTATTAGACTGATTCCTCCTCGACTTCCCCACATTCAACAACTCAACGACAAACGCTCCAACGGGGACGAAAGACGCCGGCCTAGGCAAGTGGAACACGTCAAGCCGCATTTCGGAACTGAATGGGCAAGCCACGGTGGCGACTGACGGAACAGTGACGGAACCAATTCCACTCTGAAGGCAACTCAGGTGTTGCAAATGACTGTTTATCAGGAAAGTCGCTCTGGAAACACCCCTTCCTTGGCTCTGGTCATGTTTCAAAACTTGACAGCCGCTCTATCGAGCGTATGTCTTCCATGTCAGCCTCGAGTCGCTGACAAGTTTGTGGTTTAAGAAAGCCTCACATATTGGTGATTCGAGTTGTCAGCGTTACTCTCATTAAACTTGTGACGAAGAGGAGGGTGTAATCGTTCCTGGAACGTCGACAGGGATCATGAAATGTGGTTGGTCAAGTCGCTACCGTGAGAATAAACTAATGATGGTCCACAGCCTTCCAGAGCACAACGGCGTGACTACCATCCATCCACTCCTGTTGATACAGGAACTGCCTCTTTCTCTTCTAGTCATTAACATGCTGTTCCGAAAGGCTGGATGATCCTACGAAGTAATTCAAAAGGTAAGTCCGACGTCGCAAATTACTAATTATTAGAAGGCAGGGAAAAATGAAACCGATATGATGTATGCCCACAGTAATATCCACGCAAGTAGAAGCATAGTGTCCGAAAAGCATTCATTCAATGTGGGGAGTAAACAGGGGGGACCTCTGTAACCACTCGAGGGCGTTCCGCAACCCGCAGTCCACTGTCCTGATGTATCAATACTTGAGAGGCCTCTGCGTGGGGCAACCACACCATTTCATGGGCGATTTGAGATCGGTTGTTCGCGATGGCAATTGGTGAAGTGGGCCCGGACGACATCGGACTGCTGACGCTGACTTGCGACTTAGAATGGGTTGGTAGACGGCTCTTCACAGATGGAGATGCAGAGGGAGTTTTCAAACGACTCAGATGTCCCGGTGGGATCTGAAAGGGAGTAACATGACTGAAAGAGTCCGCGTGAGGAGAAGGGATATATGGGCGTTCAAGGACACCAGTTCGTCTTTCCTTCCGCCGGCGATGATATAATAGGACGAAAGCAAGCGCAGCGAGTACGGCTAAGCCACCAACGAGGCCTCCGATAAGTGGTCCCACGATGATGTGTTTCCTGGATGACGTCCCTTGCGGGCCTGATGACGGGGATGCTGAACTTGGACTGGATATCGTTGTATTCACAACATACAAATAGTCTAAAGTCAATGGGATCTCATGCGTAGACCCATTATACGTTACGACCAACGCGTGGCGTCCAGGAGGGAAGTCCGGTGTGGTAAAGAAGACTTGGTTGAGCTTTGGAGGGGCCGGGATCTGGTTGGGCGCCGGCAGGATGAATTCCACTGGAGGGCCACCGTCGACGCTATACGTAGCCGAAGCTGAGACATTGGATGTATTACTGGGCGTCCATCCGACCCATCCCAGCGATTTACCTATAACGGTCAATATAAGCGCGTCCGCACCAGCTATAAATCATGGACGTGCGGAGCGCACCTAGAAAATCAAATTCTAACTTGTCACCTGGTCCGAACGTGGAGTTACCAATATCCATCGGCCTGTATGATGGCCCATAGTGAATATCGGGGTCGTTGTGAGGGATCTTCACGATGGATGACTTCGGCGGGAGGGAAGGATCAGGCGTGTAGAGAAGGACATCAACCCACACGGTCCGGGTGTTATTGGTAATATTCATCGTCAGGGTATGAACCCTGTCCGAGATTCCGTTCGAGATTTCGTCGTACGTACAAAGCGGCCAGTTGTTATCAAATGTCGGCGTGTCGAATGGGACTGAGCCAATACTAACTCCATCGACGAAACACGTCCACGGCGCAACACCCTCAGAGACATACACAGAATCGATCGTCCCAAGGACGGTTACACCCGTACCTGTCAAGGGGAGCATTAGGAAACATTGCTCGGTTACAAGTCGAGCTGAGGAACTGCACCTTCGAAAGAGAAGGAAAGGCTAGCAGTAGAGTCCTGCGTCGCGTGCTCGGAACTCAGAAAAGCAGGGCCGTAGACCCCATCCTCGTCATGACTAGCTCCGTCTACGAACCAATTGCCTGTATAGTGGATTTGTGGATTGGCATCATCGACCATGACCTGTCTGCCCGACGACATTGTGACGAAACGGTTGGAGAAAAGGAAGGAAGGGAAATCGAGATTAGGCGGGAGTTGAGGAAAGGGAGGATCTGAGTCGCTTTTCTTGTCCTGGCTGTTATAATGGCAGTATATAAAAAAGATTACTCCCCGGCTGTCATCAGAATACAAGTTTCCCACAAAGACGTTGACAGACGTGACGTGAAGTGTACGTTTTGTGCAGAATGTTCTCGCAGCTCCATGCGTTGAATGCTCTTCTCGGGTTGTCGGGACTGGTAAAAAGAACTCGGCATTGAAGTCAAGGAACAAAAGAGGTTTCGAAAGCGACTCACTCGTAGATATTTTGCACGGCGCTCGAATCGAGTGCGCTCAACAAGATTCAACATGGGGTACACCCGTCAATGCCAGAGCTCACGTCAACAGTGAGAAGAATCAAGAAGCTGGAAGCAATACAAAATAAGGGCTAGAGACGTAAAATCTTAGAACTTGATTTGAAGGTTTTCCGAAGAGGCAACACATACCATCTTTTCACTCCTGCAAAGGCCGCGTCCATGAATCGGTGAAACATAGATGCGTATTGAAAATTTTGCTCGGTCTCGATTTTCATAATAGCGCGTCATGACAGGTGGCGATAGTGGGTGTGATGGGCACGATGCGTTCTCCATCTGTCAGTCTGGTTTGCCTCCTGATGTTAGGAACGAACTGACGCGGAAATTTTTGGAAGAAGGGCGAAACCACTCTTGGCTAAGTCGCCACAAAGACAATGATGAGTGTCGAAGATCAATCGACCGCCCAAAACCTTATACGTTCTGTCGGTTGATTTTGTGTGGACGTGGCTTCGGGGGTATTGACGGCCTCAAGTAAGGTTTTGCGCGTTCGCCAGTCGTTCGACTTTGATCTTCTCTTGAAAATTCCGTTAGTCTCCGCATAAGCCTGTCAATAACGAAAGGAGGTGAGTTTGCAGACCTCGATCATCAGAAATCTTCGTGATACCAACTTTCAGCCCGACTCCTCCGCGATCCACATCCAATTTGACGACGAAATCCCCAACAAGGACAGAGGGGGATCACGCTGAAGGACCCCAGTGCGTCATGCCGAATTGCAGAACTGATGGAGCAAACAATCTCCTCGCAAAAGGCGACTCCGGTGTTGCAAATGATCGTTTCTCGGGAATGTTGCTTTGGAAACATCAACGCCTTGGCTCCTGTCATGTTTCACAACACTTCCACGTACTGTGAGCTTGAAGTCGTTGATGAAGGAAGCCTCATGATCAACGTCAGCAGTTCAGATCAGCATTACGCCCATCAAACTCGTGGCGAAGAGGATAGAAAAGTATGGCGTAAAATTTCGCGGAACGTCAAGAGGGATCATTTAACGTGGTCGGTGAAGTTGCTAACGTGGTGATTAATTTATGACGGTTCGGAGCACCGCGGCAAAGGGAAATGCAATGGGTGCAAACCGTGAGAAAACGTACCTTGACTCGGCGTCACAAAATTTACCTAAATAGTGCCACAACTCATGAGCACAACTCGGGAGGTTAAATGTTAAACGTTAAACTCTCGAACAACTCTCTTTGTGCATGACCCGATATTCACAAACTGACCAAAAGTGTAGACCGTACCAACGCAACGATGATAAAACCGCTGCGAAATACTAGTGGAATTTTTTTCGTAAATATAAACGATCTAATACGCAAAGGAAAAAAGCACAAAAAGCAGAAAATAATGGTTAACACAGGTATGAATAGAAGTTAATGAGAGAGGGTCCTCCAAGAAACGAAAAGAAAGTACAGTGTGCTCCTCCGTGGACATATCCGTTATGCAGCAGTGTATGAAGGTGGGATATCGATGACAGCTTCAAGACCAGAACCGGCCCGTAGCCCGCTGTCTTGATGTGCCACAACCCGAGGGGGCTCCGTAGTTGGAGCCAGGACAACCCGTTGTTTGCTTTGACTCCGATGGTGGGGTGGTTGGGTCGATGTTGTACCTGTGTCGGTTGACACCCGGGATGAAGTTCCTTGGGATGTGACGGTGGGTGAAGTTGGGCTTGTGACCTT
Organism: Macrocystidia cucumis; assembly: GCA_001179725.1. Classification (NCBI taxonomy): domain Eukaryota; kingdom Fungi; phylum Basidiomycota; class Agaricomycetes; order Agaricales; family Macrocystidiaceae; genus Macrocystidia; species Macrocystidia cucumis. Next base: position 16,354 of record CEMH01204025.1, on the reverse strand, counting down.
CGGAGAAGTGGGATTTGTGGTGTAGAGAGTGCGAGGGTATGAGGAGCTTTCTGCAGCAGGTCCAGCGCTGGCCCGAGAGACGTTTGTAGAAGACATTGTTGTGAAACCTTCGAAGTTACTTTCTCGATGGGAATTCAGGAAGGGCGTGAGCTGCGGTGCAGTCCTGGGAGATTGTGAATGCAGGTCAGGGACGGGCGGTCTCTTCCGCCGTCGATATATCAAGAACGCGGCAAGAAGCAGCAAGATGACGAGGACCCCAGCCACAATTCCTCCAACGATTGCACCAATGTTACTACTTTTCTTTGCGGGTACGTTGTTGTTGGTTGCGGTGGGCGGAGGCTGGGTAGTCGCAATCCCACTGGGCTGAGGTGCCGATGCATTCACAACCCAAATGTAGTCGAGTGTCAACGGCGTGAAGTCTGAAGAACCTTGATAGGTGACGAGAAGGGAATGATCACCCGGTGACAACTCTGGAGTGGTGAAATAGACTTGGTTGTACGCGGTCGGAACGTCACCTGGCGGGAGCCCTTTCAGCTTGAACACCGTTGGAGGACCATTGTCGATGCTAAATGTCCCAGTTGTCGCGTTATGTGCATGTTCCGTTATCGTCCACCCAACCCAACCCAGGGATTTCCCTTAGAACGTCAAATTTGGATGAATGATACGGCTGTCTCGGTGGCAGGGGCTTACCAGTGAAGTTGAAGGACATCGAGGAGCCAGTTTTCGTTGTTATATTGACGTCGTCCGTCAAAGCCGACCACGACGAATCATACTGAATTTGAGGGTCATTGTTGGCGACTTTCACAATTGAGGACGCTAATGATGCGGACGGATCAGGTGTGTACTCGATGCTGTCGAGCCAAAATGTCCGCGTGTTGTTTATGACATTCACGACGAGGGTGTGTTGCCCGTTCACGAGACGACCTTGATCGCAGAGAACCCAATTGTTCTCGAAGAACTGGAAGGGTTTGGAAGGGATTTTGATCTCATCCACCAGACATTCCCAAGTCGGATCTGAGACGTTGTCGCTGAGAGACACGTTGTTGGTCCCGAACACTGCGATACTGCTGCCTATGGCGGCACGAGGGTATCAACTTGACAACTTGGAGGAGATACGGGGGAACAAATCACCAACTGACCTTTAAACGAAAACGAGAAACTCGCCGTGTTCGCTTGAGTACCATGCTCAGACTTGAGAAAAGTGGGCCCGAAGTTTCCAAAATCATCTTGACTACCTTGGTCCGCGAACCAATCGCCAGTATATTGAATTTGAGGATCTGTGTCGTCTACTTTGACCAGCCTAGTCGACGACATGAAGAAGGTTTGCAAACTGGAAAGAAGGAACAGAACAAAAACAAAAACAAAAACAAAAAGGAGGGGAAAGGGGGAAAGCAATGTGCGCGCGCAGCGCTTGCTCCCGCCGCGCTCCAAGCCCTGTGTGTGGGAGAAGGTTACCACGGCGAAAACACTGCTCCATAAGCTGATTGAAAACGTCACATTCAAACGAGTAACTGTCAAAGTTTGCTCACCGCATTAGGGGCTCAATTGATGTGTCATTACTGTGTTAACGTTGTTCCTCGATCGTTCATCGTGTTGTGCAGTGTCCACAGTTGGTTTCATGTGCCCTGTCTACTAACTCTGGGCGGATTGCGGGCGTGAGTCTCTTGTCGCTCTTTCGAAGGTTGGTAGCCAAAAGAATGTCAGGATCATCAAGTGCCTGCGAATCTTTAGAAGATGGAGCTACTTACGGCCTGCGACGCGCCATCAATTCGGCGCCTCCGGTTGCACCCTGGATTAGTCAACATCATGATCGGTCACCATCCCATTCGCGGCTCTGCCAGATTTCATATCTTATCTTGCTTTGGACCGTAAGATTTTGATTGTGAGTGGTTCGAAGAAACGCAAACCATCCATCAGGCTATCTCACCTCTTCTCGATCGAGCCGTGATCCGTACTCGGAATAGACCAGGGCAGAGTTCGTGCTGGAAGGGGACGTGTGTATTTCGAGAAGGTTGCAGCTTGTATGTTCTCTGATACAAAAAATGGGTCAAACGATTGCCGCTGATGCCCAGAACCGATGAATTTAGATGTGGGCACTGGCTCCCCAATCATCGACGCCGCGGCCCGATGAGAAAAAACTCGGCGACGTTGTTGGGTAATCATTTACACTTGATTGCCTCAAATACAAGAACAAACAACTTACCCCCACCTCCTTCTACTCTACTCTACTCTATGACAACAAGTAGTAGGACGGTGTGGCGCCTCAGGCGGATGCTCTTGCCGTTCAAACGTTATTATACCCATTAATCTTTAGTAAACTCATCGTGCTCGGATCTTGACTTCCAGACTTCAATAGAAATGTCCCTTTGAGACTTGAAACCAGAAATCATTTCACGTCCACCCAAGAGAACACACCACTGCACTTCCGACAGCCCCGGGTCTTTAGAACGGTGTGGACTCTCCTTTTCCCCGCAAAACAGTTCGTTTTCTGCCTTAAAATGCCCGTATTCTTCGACTCCGAGTTCTCGCCGTCCCTATTGGTCGCAAGGTTTCATCTACCCTCACCCCAGAGTTCATTGTTGCGTGCGAATGGCGCATTTTCACGCATTCGTCGGTCAGTAGACCATGTGGACGTTGATTCTCTATCCGTCTGTCTCGGTCTTCACACCTTGTGTCCGAATGGTCAACATTGGGGTTGTTTCAGGCTCTCAAGACCGTTATCGCGGAAAACGAGGAATTGTGGGATTCCCTTTCCATCCAAAGTTTTTGAGAAGCTAATCCTTGGTCTCCTTCAAATCGTAGGCTCTTACCTCAACACAAAACCCGCAGACTTCCCAACCCCACACCTTCCGAGGAGGACCGTTGACCAACCGATGGACGGCCTTCATCACCTCACGGAACATCTGCACCTCCAGGTTTCAGCACCCTGTAGTCCGTGGTTCAAGCATTCTTGACCAGCGGACCTTTGACCATATGGTCTTCGCTTATGAACGCTCCGGCTGTATCGCGCCGAGTTCTTTCGAATTTGCACCCCAGTACGGAGACAGAAACATTCTCCATCCCGATGACGAGACCGCGCGGTTTGAAATGATGTTCGGCCGAGCCAACGTTCTGATCTCTGCTGAAACATCCCAGTGCATCGTTTGGTATAAAGCCAGTCAAGTTTCCAGTGGAAAAAACAGCATTACCCGCTTACAGATCTCCACAGTTCAAATGCTTGTTCTCAAATCCCTGGCCCTCTTCGCCTTCGGCTTTGCCTCTGTGGCGACTGCCGCTCCGCAGAAGCGATCATTCACAGACCTCGTCGACCAGTTCCACAACCTCGGGAATGTCATTCGAACTTTCGACTCCCTCGTTGTTGCTTTTCCTTCAACTGGTGGGACCGTTGAACAAGCAAGGGTGGGCAACTCAGTCTCTTTGTGGCTCTTTTGCGTCGCTCAACCTGTTTGCAGGCAATTGAAGCATACTCCGTCAATTACATCTGGGCTTTGATCAACATCACACAGAGCGCAACTGTAAGCTGACTCCAACAATTCCACCCTTCCGATAGCTGAAATAGCCACAGGACACCGGCAAGCATACTGAGCAACAAGGGGAAATCGTCTATCAAATTTTGAACCAGAGTTACCCTATTGCCACTGGCCTTTACCAACACATCATTGACAAACATGATGCGATTTCTCGTAAGTACCGTCCAGTGTCACTATGTTCATAATTATAATGCACGCAATAGATATTGAAGGCGCGACGGGGAGAATCAGGAATTTCCTCCAAACATTGCAATGGTACACCAGAAACTTTGCCCAGGTCCTCCTTTCAAACACCCCAGTATGTTGTTTCGAGCGCGAATGTGCAACGGAAAATACAGAACTAACTTCATAATCGTAGGCCAAGTACGTTGAACTGGATTCCAAGATCGGGCAGATTCTCGACGACTCGCTCAGTGCTGCGATCGATGCATATCCCTATTAGCTTGAAACGTACCAGCGTTGAAAGTTGTGGACGAATAGGTCCTTAGAATTGAGTGAACTGTGTACAAACCTTTTCTTTCCTTTTACCTTCCGCTTAAATGATGAAATATGTTTACGTTTACTTGACACCTGGTGAGGCCTATTGTTGGCAATGGTGTTTGGATCTCCGTGAACGTTGCTCAGGATTTCGGTTCTCACCGGCCCTCATCCAATAACGCGTCAGATATGTGACTCCCCTGTCATTGCAGGCATGTCTTTCTCATCATAAACACTCCTCTCCGTGGCGACCTCTGACCGCGGCGGAAGAAGACTTTATTTTTTAATACCAGGCGTTGTATCCAGGCAAGTCAATATCACTCCATGGGCTTTCCCCCAGCCCCATTCTTGCGATACGGCCTGTTGCCAGAGCAATTTCCTCCCAAGTTCCACCCTTTGTCCTCCACGTCGTCGGTGCTCCCTTACGACGAACCACCTCTCATTGGCTCTCAACAAAGGAGGTCCTTTATATCGCCTCCCAATATCACTAGCACAACAAGTTGTGTCACAATATGCATAACGTGGATCGCCGCCGTGGTAGTCGTAATAGCTAGCAGCTGCCACGGGCCGATAGTCTGAATAACCTTGAAAAAATCGCCTACTCGGGTGGTGACCCCATGACACGGCGAGTACTTCCCCAGATCGTTGGAGCGTTTCAGTAGGCCGTTGAACGTTGACCCCCGGCGTACCACATGTACATATGCGTAAGGCTCTCTCTCCCCGTAACACAACCCTTGCAACGTAAATAATGATGCACGTTCCCAAGTGTCGCGAGCATCTACAATAAACCCCTAACGAGCCAGCAACTCAGGTTATTCTACCCGTTGATGGAGTTTTCCCCGGACTCTGGTCATTTCTATCATGACCCTATCAATGCGAGGAGAACCCCTCCATTTTAACATATGAACAGGAAGTCACGTTCGTTTTCTCCGTGCCAAGCTCCCTGGCACGGTTCAAGGAAACCGTGAAATGGTACTGTGTCAAATGCTTTAAAACCACGTCGTCTCTGAACACAAAAGCGGATAACATCGCTACCTCTTGCAACGACTTCCAAATGGTTAACCTGATCGCTTTCGTCACGTTCGCGCTCGGTTTTTCTTACGCTGTCAATGCTGCCCCACACAAGCGAGCAGCTGACGAGCTGATCGCCCGTGTCGGGGCCATTGGGACTACAATGGAGCATTTTGACCAACTCGTCTCCTCAATTCCGTCCTCCAACGCAACACTTGAAGACGTGATGGTAGGGTTTTGATGCTTGCGCGTCCTTTGTTTTTCTCACCTCTATCAGCTAGCTTATTATTACTCGGGTGCTGTTCTTGAAGCTTTCGACGTCGCGACCACAGTTGCAATTGCACGTCTCTACTCATTACTCCCAATACCGCAACGGCTAACACAACCCAGAGCACAGGAAAGCAAACAGAGGAAGATGGGCAGACGATATATGAACTCTCCAAGCAGACTCTTCCAGTAGGCGTCCAGTTATGCAGCCACGCCTCGGAGAAACGAAATGCGGTTGCTGGTGAGTTCGGCCGTCGTTCGTCATCTTTGACCAACTCGATACTGATCTTCGCAGCTTTTCAGGGAGTGGTCGAAGCTATCCATGATTACCTCGTCATGCTTCAGGGCTTCACGAGGGCTTACGCTGAAGCCATCTTATCCAACTGCCCAGTATGTTTCCGTGACCTCTGAGATACCAGAGTGACATACTCACTATGGTCATCAGTCTAGCCTTGTGGAACCACACCGCAATCTCGCCCAAGCGCTCGATGCTGCTCTTTCGGCCACCATCAAGGCGTACGAGCCTTTGTCTTCTTAGGATTGTGCATAAATCGTACTCGGGGTTCTTTGAAGCTGCACGAGCTGGATATTCTCTATGATTTTTTGTTTAGATCTTGTTCGTTGGATCATGGATGCAGTCGTTGTTCATC